>JBBIGA010118051.1:0-10081 GCA_037576975.1 Alestes dentex | reverse complement strand
TGTATATATAATATTTTTGCCTGTGTATGGGCTCTATGGGCTGAGAAGCACACTTATACTTACACTACCGGTCAAAAGTTTTAGAACACCCCAGTGTTTAAAGCTGTAGCTCCACGCAGGACCTCTGGTATGTGCCGAGTTGGTCGGTTCGTCCTACAGCAAGATAGTTTCCCAAAACATAAGTCCAAGCTCTGCCAGCACTACCTCAGGAAAAAGAACAAGATGGTAAACTGGAAAACATGGGGTGGCCAGAAGTCTCCAGACTTAAACCCCATCTAGCTGCTTTAGGATGAACTGGACCGCAAACTTATGGGAACTTCTGCAACATAGTTGGGTAGAACTTTCTGCACAATGAGAAATTGAACCGCTTGAATTTCAGTACAAAAAATTGGGGTGTTCTAAAACTTTTGACGTGTGTGTGTGTGTGTGTGTGTGTGTGTGTTAAAAAGTTAATTTGCCAGTCCTCCTCAGCTTGCTCTCTCATCTCTCTGACAGGAGTGGCTCCTCCGTCTTTCGTAGCGATTAACGCCGGTACAACACTGTACAAACTCACCACAGCGGGAGAAGCAGTGTCTTGGAACTCTCTGGCTGTTTTGGGCGTTCTGGCCGTCCTCTCCATCCTCCCAGTGTGCTTCCAGAAGAAACTGCAGCAGAAGCTGGAGTAAAACTCTCCTCTCCTCTCGTGAGCCGGGGATCAGCACGGGCCTCAGTCATTAACTTCTCTCTGCTTCTCCTCGTCCTCACATTACAAATCCTTCTTTTTTTGTCCACATGGTTGATGAAAAGGGCCCCAAACTGTCAAAGCTCTGATTGGCCTTCACTCATTCTTTTTTTTTCTTTTCCTTTTTTTTTTTTTTTTTTTTTTTTTGTCTTCTTAGATTGAAGATTTGTGGCCATAATCAAGTTTTAATGTTCTTTACGTGTGTTTTATACTTATAGTACTAGTTAATGTTTCCATTAACCTGTGGTTTTTATCTTTTCAGTGTTTTCCACAAATCTCTCGTAACTACAAAAGCAATACCTTGGAGGAGTTTTTAAGGTGTGTTGCCTTGACAAGTGCATCTGTTTTCTCTTTGTCCTCTGTGACACAAAGGCAAAATAATGACAATTTAAATGAAACCTACTCTTTAATATCGTTTTTTCCAGAATGAGAATGTGCCATCAAGCATGCTCTTAGACTCATAATAGAAATGCAGATATGTTTAGGAGCCTTAATGTAGGAGAATGGGCATCACGAGGCTTCTGAAGCCCTCGAGGTGATGCCGGCTTTGGGACTAATGCTGTGCCAGCTTGGTGCCCTGTGTACTGCTGCCAACTACGTGTAGGAGGTTCTGGCCCTCCCGGCTCTTTTATCCGAGAAGTCTCTCCACTGCCGTTGCATTTTGTCAGAAGGTGATGTGACTTTCGACACCGATGAGTTGTACTTTTCGAGATGCCTCCTGTGTTTTGTAACTTCCGAGAGTGGTTGTTTGGTTTCCTTTCTAATGCGTTACGTCTTAAAGTGGGAGAATATTGGAAAGATCAAGCTAGTGTAATCGCTGACTCACAAACCCCTGGTCTCATTTATTTAGCAGCCTTCAGCTGTGAAGACGGACGAGCAGAGTCTTATTTTGCGGTCTTAACTCGTTCAATATAGAAGACTTTTGTTGTTGTTGTTGAAAGCCTGTGTAGCCCACTTGTTTTGTGTATGAGAAGCTCCACCTGTCCCAGCACCTATTGGATCTGAGTTTTGTTTTTGTTTTTTTTTTAAAGATTTTCTTGTTTTTACAGGCTTTTAGGAAATGAGTAGTGTCTCTATGATGAACAGCCTTATTTGCACTGAATCTCTGCCTGTAAAGGGGGCTTTGAGGAAGAGTAGTATGCCGCATAGGTAGAAGGTGGATACCTCATTTAGTGTGATTTCAGGTCACACAGGTGTGTCCTTGTTCATCAACACTGTTCATTCCACCATCGCAGCCACTATTTGGTCTTCGTCTGTTTTTGTCTTTTTTTTTTAAATTTCTATCCACAACCACAGCTCAGAGACACACTGATATCTCACGGTAGACTGAAAACGGTATACTAACTGGTAACATGGTTATAACATTTTCACCAGTTTGGTCTAACTGGTGCCATTCGACATCTCTTTTGTGTCATGGTTGTGTTACACATCTTTTTTTTTTTCTTTTTTTTCTGCTGTTTCTCATGATCTGGATTCTTTCCTCAATCAGTATTACACTGAATTGGTGAACTGCAGTATGTTCTTCATATAAAAATGCTATGAATTGACAGCTTTTCTTTTTGAATGTCAAGAAAAAATGTTGTATAATGGAGATTATTTATTATGAGATGATTAAAAACAAAGGTTTCTCTTGATGTGTGTTTCATCGATTTAATGGAAATTATGTGCGAGTGAATGTTGTGCTGGTTTTTTGTTCATTGTAGATTTTGGTTCTCGCCTTTACAAACACGGGGGGCGGGGTTCTTTAAGGGTATAAATGGTTGGTATCCTTCCACCCTGCCTTTGATCAAAAGTTTGGGTTCTCTTGCCTTTGGTCAAACACCTTAGAAACCAGCAGTGTTACAATAACAGCTGCTCAACATCACTTTGCAATGCATCCCGACCGTTTCAGGGAAATTGCTTTTTGTCCATGCGTTCTTTTTTCATGTAAATTACTTTTGTTATTGAAACATACAAATATTAGTGTGGCATTTAAAGTCATTCATGGTTCACAGTTGGACCTTACGTACCATGTTGTGAGTACAGTTTTGTTGTGGCGAGAAACATTGACCAGAGCAGTTCCCTTTCTTTTCTGACTGAGAAAAAATGTACAAAGACTTGAGATAATGTGCCACAGTCCAGTCAAGGGATAGACATACAGAGCATTTGGACAATGGAAGCATAAATTAACCGTTTCTCATATGTAAACAAACAGAATTCTTCTCTGTATTTAAGTGAAGCAGTGGGGACAACAGGGGAGCAGTGTGTGTGGGGACAGTATCTTGTTCAAGGGAACCTCAGTGGTGCCACTAGCAGTCCTGGGATTCAAACCCACGACTTTCTGATCACAGGGACAACTCCCTAACCACTAGGCCACCAGCTGCCCCTGGTGCTAGAATTTGCACAGTTTTGTGGATCTATGCTCTGGCATTCTGGATCTAAACTGAAACACCATTCAAGCTCCTTCTATTTTTCAAAATTTTAACTAAAATAATGTATTGAGCTAAGAATGAAGTCACTGGCAGTGTTTTAATGTGACAAATAATGCGCTGCTGAGAAACCTACTAACGTACATTTCTGTATTATGGAAGTGATAGGAACCAGGGGTCTATAGTATAGAGCATTGCTTTCCAGAGAAGACAGCATATCTACATTTTTTAAGTTTTCTGGTTTTCTTTGTTTTTTGAACACACTGGCACTGCGTAAACACTTCATAAATCAACCAATAGAAATGCTTCAAAATGACTTGGAATAAAAATGATGTACTTTAACTTACTTCAGAAGTAAAAAAAACGCGCTTGCCTCCTTCTGTAATTCGATCCTTTTGGAGATGCTGGTTTTCCTTTGGACAACCTGTGTGGCCAGTTTTTGTATGTGGTGTTGATAAAAGTAGTACCTGGAAAAATGAGCTTTCTTTGAGGACTGTTTCGGCTCAGAATGCACGTACCTCTCCGCAGCGATTGCATTTAAAAACGTTTGTTTTCAGTCTTATTAGGAAATGTTTGTCAATGTTTTGTATCTCAAGCTTCAGACCAAATTATTAACGGCTTTGTGTCATAGCTTTCTGTGAGAGGGCCTTTTACAGACATTAAACTTTTGAGATGTCTGGTTCCTATCACAAGGACTGGGAGGAATTCTGACTCAGTTCTAGAGGGAAGCAGTAAATATTAAGCCATTCTGAAGGACGTTGTTCAAATCTTACCTGATTAATTATGTGCAACTATAAAAAAAAAAAAGGTGGAATTCCTCTTTACTGTAAAATAGTATTGAAACCATTGATATTTACTGCATACTCTGCAGTAGCTGAATGACTGAAGTGTGTGACCCATAGACACCTGAAGGGACTAGTCTGGGACAAGTACTCACCGCAACATTTGCCTGTTTGGGTTTGACTTCAGGCCTGACGTGTGTGCATAATATAAATGTTTTAAAATGTATATTACTATATATTACATATTAATATATGTAATATATAGTTTTATATATGAAACCCGTTATATATTTTCTTACAGTAATAAAATGTATATAGTGCAAATATATATACTACAAGATATTAGGGATGCGGAATAGTGATAGTGACAGAGATAAAAATGCAAAAAAGGATAATATAATGTGTAAATAAAACAATTAAAATAGTACAAAGTGGCATTAAATAAAGTAATACAAGCTGGTTAAATGCTAAAATGAAAGAATGAGTGTTAGGTTGCATATTTTGTCCAGTTTTACTTCAGAGACAGTCGTAATTGAAGTAGGGTCACGCAGTGTCCTCATGTAATTCTTTAACTGGTCACTAGAGGGCAGTGTGTCCACACCTCTCACTGGGGCCCTGCGTCAATACTGAGGGAGCCTGAGGTCAGGGGTGTGTTTTTGTTGGGTCACTCAGTAAAACACACAGACTCAGGCTCCACTCTCAGACAGAGGATTCAGCCCTTCTGCATGAAGTGAAGTGAAGTGAAAGTGACCATTAGACAAAGGTCACGTACTATATTATACTCATTTATAAGGAATTTTCGTAAATGCCTAAAAAAATTGAGGCTCTATTTTTTTCTTTCTTTCTTCTTCTGCTCTAGAATAAAATGATAAGCATTATAAATCAGAAGAATAGTCAAATAAATAAATACATACATAAACTAAGTAACTAAATCGCAATGACAAAAAATTTTACCGAAAATGAAAAGTATATTCTCCTTTTGCTCTAGAATGAAACAATAAGCATCAGAACAAACAAACAATGAATAAATAAAATTAAAAAGAGAAAATAATTGGTAAATAAATTCCAATGACTAAAACGTAACTGAGAATGAAAAGTATATTCTCTTTTGTTCTAGAATAAAATGATAAGCTTCAGACATCAGAGGAATGACAACAAACAAATAAAATAAACAGAGAAAAATAACTGGTAACTAAATTCTGATGAATAAAATGTAACTAACTAAAAAAAAACATATTCTCTGCATAAACTAGAGTAATTAAAATATTGTTAATTAATAATCCATTGAGTTTTATAGAACCACCACCCACATCTGCTTAGACTATGAAAACATCTGGATGACTGAGGATCGTTACAAAAATATCTGGACTGGCCTGAACATTTACTCTGGGTGTCTTTCTTATTTCACCTGATTTGGGATTAAGTTCGATTTAATTGACTTACTAATTAATTAATTAACCATTGCGCCGTGTTTGGCTCCACCCTCCGTCGAACCCGATCGAGCGACCAATCACTGAGAGTTTAATCTCATGACGTCATCCGCGACCAGGGCCGTGCGCACGCGCAGTTCGCGGAACCTCGAAAACAGCGGAATCCTCTTCTGTTCTTTTTTTTCCCACTGAACCGAATCTTTCGAACAGCCATGTTCAGTGAATCAAATGACCGAATCAACAATTCACTGATTCAGAACTCTGATCCACTTCAGATTCACTGAACCGCTCGGTTTAGTGAATGTGATTCTAATGATGCTGAGGAGACTTCCACTCTGACAATAAAGACAGAACAGAATACTAATACTAATAATACTAAGGGGACTATACAATTAAAAGTATGTTGCAATTGTGAAAGTCTACGAGTGGAAGCTAGAAGTAATACTAATAGGCTTACTAATACCAGTAATACTAAGATTATTACACAGTTGTAAAAAAGTGTATGTTACAATTGTGAACATGTATGAGTGGAAGTTAGAAGGACAATAAAAGACATTATGACAGAGCTGGCTTTAGTGGAAAGCTATAGAAAATGTCAGCACATTTAAACATTATTGTATTGTTAATACTTAAATTACTATACCATTATATCTAGGACACTCCTGTTGTTCAGGGTTCGGGCTAGGCCTCTTACTTCCAGTGAAGTTAAATCTTAATGCTTCAGCAGACCAAGACATTTTGGACAACGCCATGCTTCCAACTTTGTGGACACTGTTTTGGGGAAGAACCTTCCATAAAGTCCTCCATAAAGACATGGCTGGATGAGTTCGGTGTGGACGAACTTGTCTGGTTCACACAGACCCCTGACCTCAACCCCATCCAACACATTTGGGATGAACTGGAATATACACACACACGTAATATGTTACAATATTGGAAGTGTATGAGTGTATGTTCACTGGAACTCTCCAGCTCGTAAATGGCCCACAACACTCGAAGTTAGAAGGACAAAAAAAGACGTTACAGAAAGAACGAACGCATATAACAGGGCTGGCTTTAATAGAAAGATATAGAAAATGTAAGGACACCCAGAAACTTTATTATTAATAAGAATATTGCTGTATAATTCCTATACAAGTATTATATAGAAATAATAAATGAATGAACACAGATTCCCACAGAAACAGTCCAAAGCTTATGGAAAGCCTTCCAAGAAGAGTGAAAGCTGTTATAGCTGTAAAGGGGGGACCAACTCCATACTAAAATCTATGGATTTGAATGCAGTGTCATTAAAGTCCCTGTTGGTGTAATGGTTAGGGATCCCAATCCTCAAAAATTGTACAGTTGTGTATATGTATGTATACACACACACACATACACACACACACACACACGTGTATGCAGTGTTACAATTCTGAAAGTGAATGAGTACACATACACTGTATGGACAAAAGTATTGGGACGCCTGACCCTTACACCAACAGGGACTGTAATGACATTGCATTCAAATATATAGGTTTTAATACATACATACATACATACATACATACATGTGGATATACGTATATGAGTGGACGTTTACTGAAACTCTCCAGCTCGTTACACGGCGCTAAACACCCCACACCACTCGATTCGACCGAGTTGGACCTTTGAGTCGGTTCGATCCGTTCTCCGAGCAGAACCGGTTCAGGTGGGGGAGTCGCTCCCTCTGAGATCGAAAACACACACGCAGCTGCTGGAGGACCATGATGCCCCGCGCGGGGGGAGTGTGTATGCTGTGATTGTGTGTGTAGGAGTGTGTGACTGTGTGTATATGACTGTGTGTGACTGTGTGTGTCTGTATGACTGTGTGAGCTCCGCGATGGCCGCGCTGGGAGAGTCTGCTCCGCGGGACTATGCTCCTCAGTAGCCCTGGGCGGAGGCGCGCTCGACCGGACCAGTCTCAGGATGAGCGCCGGGCTCGGCTCCAGCTCCGGCCGCTTCGCCGATTACTTCGTGATCAGCGGGCTGGACACGGACAGCGGACTGGAGCCCGACGAGCTCTCCGGTAAGACCCGGGGCCGTTTATTTCAGTGTATTTCGTTTTTATCTTATTTTAATGAGTTGTTTTGGGCTTTTTAGGATGAAGCAGAACCTCTACACGGTCGGAAACATCAGTGTGGAGGTTTAGACTCTGTGAATTCTGTTCATTTAGAGGTTCAGGCTCTGTTAATTCTGTTCATTTGGTGGTTTAGGATCGGTTAATTCTGTTCATTTGGTGGTTAAGGATCTGTTAATTCTGTCCATTTAGTGGTTTAGGATGTGTTAATTCTGTTAATTTGGTGGTGCTTTAGACTCTTAGTATTCGTTTCTCTCTGTAGGATGTGATTTAACCTTTAGAGAAGAAAATTGACCAACGTTTTAAATCAAATGACCCTTTTTTGCACAGTTTGTAAAAATATGTGATGTTTAGGGTCAGTGTCATGCAGAATAATCTGTCTACATTTATAAAAACCTGCTATGAAAGGCTGTTTTCTCTCTGCGTCGTCTGAAATGAGTGCAAATATCTCAGTAACGTCTGGGTGATCTTCTTAAATAAGACCACTGTCTTCAAGGCCCACCTCAAAATATCCCTTAGAGGTATTTATTATATATTTCACTCCTATCATACATATGGAGTCATTGGAGAGAGAAGTGTATCATATATTTTACTCCTTAATATGCATATGTCAATTTACTGATTAGAGAAAAGCGTATTATGTATTTTACTCATATTATACATATGGGGTTGTTGGAGTCAGAAGTATATTATATATTTCGCTCCTATTATATATATTTGGAGTAATTGGAGAGAAAAGCATAGGTTTTTCTCCTGTTATACATATGGAGTCACTTGAGAGAGAAAAATAAATATTTGTCTGTGGAAAATTTGAGGAAGGTACAATTTTTTTTCCTGGGGAATGTGAGGGTCTACAAAATCCTGGCATTATTCTCATCTGCCCGGCCCTATTTAAAACCAGAGAGCGAGAGAGAGAGAGAGAGAGTGCACACTTCCTGTGGTTAAGCGCTTCCTCTTTTTACAGTGAAACTAAATTCTCTTTTGTGAGGTTCTTGAATCCCCCACTACCTCTCAAGCACTTCATGTTTGTGGCAAAGGGGTTTTCGACCTCTGCCTTTGTGTCTGCCTGCAGTTGGATACACTACTCTTTGAAACACGTATTTGTCAGGCTCTTGTTGTTATTATACTTTAATTACATTGTTTTAAACGGGCAGCTTCTCATTATTTCAGTCACATTTGTTCCGTTCGCCCCCTGCGTTCAGACCACCGCAGAGGAACACACATTGATCAGCCTATGGTCAGCTGACAGGAGGCTGGGAGGGATAGAAGGATGCCATTATGCCCTATATCCTCGTCTTTAAAGGGCTTATAGCCTACATTCTTTTTTGTTTTTCTTAATGGCCCGTATCTCCCTTTGGTGTAAATTTGTGACTGTCTTTTACATGTCGGTTTAATTTACCGTTACACAGTGTCAATTGCTATGCGTGTCAGTTGCTTGTGACTGACTGTATTTTGCCTCAGTTGATAACAGCCCAGCCTCAAACACTCCCTTCATGTGCATAGGCTAGACTTTTGTAGGCTGTATAGACAGATATATGATACTGGCCCTTTAAAAACGTTTGTGTAAGTTAGCTTTTTAAGACTACATCACTGGCATAAAACAGTGCCAAATTATAGCAAACGATTATGAAAGGAGAGTAATTTTGCCAAATTATACCCGACAGCTTGCCTCGTAGGTGTAATAGGGATGTCTGTTATAGAAAATGAAGTCATCTGGAAAAGGGCCTCAGAGTGATCTTTATAGGTTTGTGCAGCAGATGGAGAAAATCTACTCCTTAAAAGACCGGCTGCTTCTTTAAGTTGGTTTTTGGAGGTGCGAGCAGAGCCGGTGGGACCTATAAACACGCTATGCAAACTATGCAGTGCCCTGCAAAGTGCCCCCCCCCGTGTAAAGCCCCCTGCCTGGGTTGCAGAGAGCCCCAGAGGCGTCAGAACCGGCTCTGGGTGCAAAGCAGTCTGTATGTTTTTCTCTTGGTCATCTGTCGAAGGCTTCTTGCCTCAGAGCACACACAGAAAAGCATGTGACCTCTGTTTAGAGTGTGCTGTTCAGCAAAAAAAAACATTGTACAAATGTCAGGGCTTTCCTCTGTCAAAGTGGGGGGAAGTGGTGCAGTTCTGATGGAGAAAAGCCTGAAGGAAAGCACTAGGTTCTCTTTTCTCCTCTGGAGAGATCATTAGTTGCTCTGTTGCTCCACAGGGCATTTCAGGAGACTTTCTGCATGGCGGTTGTTGACTGTCCCTATGTACCTCAGTATTAAACCAAGTCAGTCTGGTTAAGGAGTGCATTTTCTTTGGCCAAATGCCATCCCATCTGTGAGCTGCTGTACTTCATTAATGTTCATTCAGCCCAGTAACACATTCATATTGCTTATGGCCCAGTGATTATAAACCACAGTAATAAAGAAAAGTTATTATGTTAAAGGCCTTCTGGTCTGTACACGACTGTCAGGTGACCTCTCAGTGAAGGTTAAACTAATACAGTGTTCTGTTACTCCACTTACTGCAGAAGGAGAGGAGCATTTGCGATGAATATATTTATAAAGCCATGAATGTTTTCACTAGCTGTTAAAGGGGACATATTATGCAAAACTCACTTTTTGCATCCTTTTGTATTTCCATTTGGGTCTCTACTGTTCCTATAA
>JBBIGA010118050.1:0-28238 GCA_037576975.1 Alestes dentex | reverse complement strand
ATATCATATCAAATAGAAATAAGAACCCTATAAGATTACATTTTACTTTTGAAACCAAATCATTAATCAAACTTTACCACTCAAAAACTGAATAGGACTACCATGTAGATTTGCTCTTTTCATTGGTTCTATCATTTGAAATGTCTTACAGTATAAATGTAAATATCCATTCACACAGTCATCCAGTTATGAAAAAAATACCCACACACTAGGACAGGGGATCTCAAAGTTTGTGGTAGTTGAAGTTACATATAAAGTAAGATATCAAATTTAGTTAAATAATAAAAAATAATATAATAATACAACATCTATACTTTGTTACCAAAAATACTGAAAAATTCAGGAAAAGAGTACAAGAATGCAATATATAGCATAAATCTGTATTCATTATTTGTTTGGGTGGAAGGGTAATGTTTTTTTCAGATCGAATGTCCTCATGGACAAACTTCATCCTTTGGGCCACGCTTTGAACAACCCTGGACTACAGGGATAGTCATGTCTGACACCAAAAAAGTTTAAGCAAACATAAATATCTGTGAATAATATTATTTTTTCTGACTAATAGGGCCAAATACACAAGCTATCCCAAAGTATCCAGGCAGACTTCCTAATGACTGAATTCAGCTACTTTAAGATGCACCCACTACAGACACAGGTATTGAATTCCATATGCACAACCTGTATGATATCCATAAAAAAGCACCGCCAACAGAATCAGGTGTACTGCTGCAGTCATACATGAGGCTAAGGTCGCCGTGCCTAGTGCCAAACATCAACTAAAATAGTGTTTCCCAACATTATAAATGTCATGGCACAGTTCACACTTCTTCCAGATGTTAGGAGTGAGAAGAGGGCGTGGGAGGGTTGTGTGGGGTCATCCACAATACTGGTAGCTTTGCGGAATCAGCATGTGTTGTTGATATCTGTAACAGAGAAAAGGGACCCTGATGATCTATTCTCACTATCTGTTGTATGGTCTTGTGGTCTGAGGCACAGCAATCATCATCATCAATGCACTTTCTGATGTATCCAGTCGCTGGCTGTTAGGCTGGTAGAGTCACTATTACAACTTCCCTAAATGTGTTCCAATCAGTGTGCTAGGTCAGGTTTTTGTCTGATTCAGAGTGAACTTCTGGTTTTCATGTCTGGTGAGTGGTCTGTTTGCTGGGATTGGCATTACAAAGATGTGGTCTGAGAAACCGAGGTGGGGGTGGGGCTAAGCTCAGTACACGCAAGAAATTTATGGGTAAACAAAGTTTAACAGACAATCGCATCCACTCAGCATTTCTGTTGGAACAAAGTATGAGGCTTTTGTGTGCATTGATTATTAGATACTGCTCTATTCCAGCTCATGGTTCAAGGCTGATGGCTGAAAACTGTCCCTCCAGCCTGAGTAGCACACAAATCGTAGGACATTCTTCTGAGTAACACACAAAAAGAGGACATTCTTCTGAGGGTATACAATGATTTACTGTCAATTTGTAGTAACCACTTACTCTCACTACCTTTGCTGCTACAGCAATTAGACAGTCTATTCACTCTTTTCCATTTATATGATGATTCCATTTCTTTAGGCACCCAAGTTCTTTTTCCACTGCTTCCCGCATAAAGTACTGATTGTGGCTTGCGGAATATTGGTTTGGTATCACTCAGTACTCTTATCTTCACTCGGAAGACTTTGATCTTTTCAAGGCCTTGCTTGAAAATCCTTGTGGTTCTTAAACATAGTTTTCAGTGTGGGCTGTACATTTTTATAGCTTTGAAGATTGAAGATCATTCCCAAGTTCAGCATAATTTTCTGCAGCCAATTTCTGCTCAAGGTGCGGTTTGTGCTCCACAAGTGGCAGCTGAACTCATTTCCTTCATATTTCACTGGCACAAGAGTTTTTCTGAACACAGGGATGGTGCCACCTGTGTATGAAGACAGCTGAATGATTGCTGACTGCAGGGGATGATTCTTCAGGTACTCATGATGGATCTGCATCCACTTTCCATGTTCATAGGTCTTCCAGACAACTGAAAGTTGATGAAAATGTTTTTCCTTGAGCAGTGTACACTGTTAATAGGTCCAGGGCATCACGCATCAATTTCCTCAGTTGCTACTGTCACAGTTTGACTTTGTCTCTATGCTTTGTTTTCATGCAGACCCTTTTTCAGATGGACAGCTGTACCACATGCAAGGCATGTTTCAGTAGCATTCATTTGAGTGGTTATTTGTTTTGCCTCCTGAATAGTACTTCTGCTTTTTGTACTGTTATTGAGTTACTGAATCATTCTGATGGTGGTATACTGCTACTGTTCATGTGATGCTGTCTGTTGCCTGAACTGCTGAAGACCTTGTCAACTCTCCCTTTTGGATTGTCAGCATGTTCTCTCATTTTTTGTGTCCTTGTATGCCAACTCAAGAGCAATTGCAATATGAGCAGCTGCCTCTCCAAATGTCCACTCTTTTTCCAGCTAATAGCCTTTTGCGATACATCTCCACTAAGTAGGCCACTGATAAACTGAACTCAGAGAAATTGTCCAAACTCGAAAGTGCTTGCCTGTTTCTTTACTGCAACAATATATTCCACCACTATCTCACCAAAAACATTTTGACTTCTTCTAAAAAACTGAAGCTCTCAGCAACCAGAATGGGCTTTGGCTTGAAATGCAGCACTCAAACTCTAAAAAACATAAAAAAAATAAAAAAAAGAGCATATATTTTTTCTGCATTAATATAATTTTCTGACATCCTTCAAACTTCTTCTTCTATCAGTGCTATCAGCTGTGGTACTTTCAGTGAATCCCCAATTTTGCTGTCTCTTGTATTGCAATTGTCTTCACTTATTGAGAGAGCAGTCTTTCCAGCTACGATCAGTTAGTTAATGAGTTGTTTGATCAAACCATGTTTTTATTTTATACCAAAAAACCAAGACAATGTGTAATCTAGAGATTGAGGCTGTTTTTAGTTTCTTACTGGAGAAGTCACAGAGCAACGTCATTTAAAATCTTGCTGTCAAGTCCATCAGCGTTTGTGCTATGACAAATTATAGTCTAAAAATTCATAGAATTACAGCACAAAATGTTTTCAGTGAAAATAGTAATCCATAGAAAACACATGAGTCAGACATTATTTCTGTTATTTTGAAAGATATTTCTCTTTTATTTCTGTTCGCAAGTATCAGACAGATTAACCCCAGTGTCCCTTCAAAATTTTCCTTTTGGTGCCCTGCAGAGAGGCATTTATCTGCTTCTTACTTCCTTGTTGAATGACAGCATCGCTCTCTCTCTCCCTTCTCATCACTATCCATTTCTTCTCCTGTCCCCCGCCGACCCCAAAACATTTGTGGTTATAATAACACTTAGCTGCAAGCTCTAGAGGATGAGCCAATTAGCAGAGAATAAATAATCGAATGAATGGCCACGCGGCAGATAAATGTTTCAGTTAAAGTTCATTTGTTGTCACCATGGGAAACAAAAACACCCAACACTGAAAGAACAAGAGCCCTTCCGTGAGATTAAAAAGAAATGTGTTGTAAGAGCACTACTATTTTGGCAGTTTTATTTATATTCTGTGCCGTACATTTTGAGTACTATGTCTTTGAATATGTTTCTTGCTCCCTGCAGCTACTCATCCTTTTATGTATGTGAAATTATTTTTCCTTTGGATGCAGCATGAGTGAATCTTGAGTTTCGAATCATCAAAAGGACACAGATACGCAAGGCCTCAATGATTAATTAATGATGGCTCACCCTGCAGCGAGTTATTGATTATAGAACTATTCTTTACTGACTATTCCAGAAGTACAGTTAACTAGATACCTTAACCCTAGTGTAATCATATATCATCGTGTCAAAAACACACTAGGAAAAAGATGTGTATGGTGGACCATATGACAAACATAAGCTTCAATATCATGGCCATTTCACAGTCTGGAGTCACGGAGAGAGATATAATAGTAAATGTCTTATTATTTTAGCAAATAAAACAATAAAACATTAAAAAATAACCCTCAGTTAAAAAAAAGGAAAATCATGCCCTATATGTTATACAGTTTGGGCACCACTGTACAAAGGCATGTTTTGTTGATTTCCCAAAATAACCTCTGCATGGTAAAAACTTAATTATGAATATTTCTTCCAGTGTTAATGCATGATTACACATTATTTGAGGAATAGCTTTGATTTGTTTGCCATCTGTTGAACATGAGGGAAGATCTATTATGCTTTGGGGTTGTGTGACAACCAGTAGCAAAGGAAATGTTGTTGGGATAAAGGTGGCCAAGAATTCTGCTAAACACATCACTGGAGCTAATGTCCAGTGTTGTGCCAGTTCACACTGAAACACAACTAGTTCAAAGTTCAGTTCATTCAAACAAAAATGATCTAGTTCATGTTAATAGTTTTTTTTTAAATTTTGAACAAAGTTCACAGCTCAAAAATAAACTAGTTCACGTTCGTTCATTAGATTTTTGGGTTTTTTTTATATCACGTTCGTTTGTTAGTTTTTTAGGGTTTTTCTACATTTTCAAAACAACGCCCTTCTATCTGAACCTCCTTCAATCTTCTCCTTCTATCTGTCATACCACTGAACAATCACAGACATAAGTTACATTAAAAAACAATTTTGAGGTTGAGAATTGATCTTACCACTTAAGCAACGCATCATGTTATGCTGAAAATGAAAAAAAACGAGGTGCAGGTATACTGTATATGGAAATTTTATTCAGACAATATTAACACAAAATGTAAACAAAATGTGTCTGCCTAAAATGCAACATTCAGACAATAACTTCTAAAGTGCTCAGAAAAGAACAGAACTAAAAGTAAACAAAACGTGTGGTTTTCCCCATCTAAATCTACACCGATTTCTTCAAAAATATGACTAAAATGTTTAAACAAACTGCCTTCTGTAGAGCTGTCTGACCATGCTAGCCTGTAATCAGCACACGTAAAACGTCCCCGTTCATAATTTGTGAACCGATTTGTTCAGTTCATTGAACGCGTTCGTGCAAACACTGCGAATGTCCCACAGTCAGTAAGGAAAGATGCTGATTATTGTAATAAGACCATGGTGAAAAGCAATTTAGAATTTAGAAAAGCATGGTAGAATTTCTTTAAGACACACAATACAAGGTTTTAGATAAAAATATTTAAGACTTTGTGTTGCACCACGCTCCTGGAGGAATGTTCTATCACTGTGTACTGTATATATGGTTGAAATGACATTAAACACGTGGTTGACTTGACTTGATTCATCAGATTAGGTCATCTTTCATCAGATCAGGTCACCATTTTCTGGCCCCCTGCACAGCCGCGAATTGGTCATAGAACCATTCTGAGCCCAGTTTTCTGCTGAAAGCAGCCACGGTGGGCATGTGAGTATCAGCACTGGATCATGGAGCAAAGGGAGCAAGTAATGCCACAAAACAGACAGACAGACACACACACACACACAAAAAAAAAACACCCAACACACACATGACGAGTGGTCATTCATTACTGAGGAGACTATTCACATCAATCATCCCTCAAAAGAGCTTAGCAACACTGATCACAGTGATTTAGCAGTCTGCTCAGGCTTTTGTGTTCGTTAGAGAAAGATGAGTCCCTTTAAAAAAGGCTTTAAAAAGGCTGTCAAATAAGAGTCTTTGTTAAATACATCCTTTAAAAACAATTTAGTGAAAAAAAATATTCCAAAAGTATTTTCTCAACATTTTAAAAAGTAATTGTGGACCTTTGTACACACTGAGTGATGGAGTTGAGTTTTCCAGCAACATGTTAGGTCACAGGTGTTTAATAGAGCATGATGGAGGAGAGATGCACTTACATGTGGAATGGTGCCATTGAGCTTCACCGATTTGTCTGACATTGGGCATAGAATTACCCACACAGACCATTAAAAACAATTCCCTTGAATTAACCTATTGTCTCTAAATGAATGTTTGTATGTGTTGCCCTGATCTGTACAAATCTATCAACAAAATTCAAACAAAGATCAGCTGACCCAAATGAGTCTTGACTGTCTGTGTGTTGAGAAGTTTTGGGGATGTGTTTTTACAGAAGCTATGTGGGCTATTCGAGTGCCTAGTGTTTGTCATTGAATTGTAGTGTTTGTTAAGAAAATTAGCCTCACAGCAATGGTTCTAAATCAAAAAAGCAACTTGGAACCCAAATATGCTTTGTTGGATCAACTAAATATGGGATCTAAAATTGTGAAATTTTGATTTTAAATTGAAATATTTCTTAAGAGGGTGCCACGGTGGTGTAGTAGGTAGCATGGTTGCCTAACACCTGCAGGGCTGAGGGTCCAAATATGGGCCCTGGCCTTGTGTGTGTGGAGTTTGCATGTTCTCGCGGTGATGTTTGTTTCCTCCGGGGTCTCCGGTTTCTCCCACAGTCCAAAGACATGCGTGTCAGGTCAATTGGGGATTCTGAATTGACCGCAGATGTGAGCGAATAGTGAGTCCTTGCCTTGCGCATGTTGACTCTGGGATAGGCTCCGGGTACCTGCAACCCTAGTAAGGATTAAGCGGTTACAGACAAAAAATAAATTCTATTTAGAGTATTCTATTTAGAATAAAGGATAACCAAAAGTAATTATTATTATTATAGTGTATTATGGTGTTGTTTTAAATAAATCAAGTCAGTTATTTGTCATTTCAACCACATACACACAGTACACAGTGAAACATGGCCTCCAGGACCATGGTGCAACAGAACGACAAAAATAAATCCAAGAAAAACACAAAAGCATCATCAGCTGCAAATTTGACCAAAAACAAACCCATCCAGTACCATTGCATTGCTTGATTCGACCAGTTGTAGATCTGATCTGTCTTTCATTCGAGGTTGGTCAAGGTCAACAGGTCAGCAGCCCATTGTTGTTTGTTCCAGTTATTGTCCTACAAAGTTGATATTGTGCCATTTGGTTTGTATGCCAAACTGCGAGTGGCCATTATCATTCCTCTGGTCAATGGTTAATGATTTTTGCGGCCGCTGAAGATGAAAGGGTCCAGGCTCCACACATGATAATGGAATTGCATTTTAAGCCCATATACATAGTAATGATACCACATCTGCCCTCATCTGAGGGTGTTCAATCAGGGCTGTTAGAACGCAGCTTGAATAAGAAGTCAACCATTAGCCATCGCTAATATGATTCATTTAGTAGATTGCTTTGCTAATTGTTTTGGCTTTGCAGTCTCACATCTCAGCAAAGACCAGAAACGCATGCACAGAGCAGAGGAAAAGACCTATAGGTTGATGGGGTATTTTTCTATTTCCATGTTTTTAGTGTCACATGGCAACACAATCTATTTCTTGTAAGACAACAGCATAGTCTCCATTTATTTTGGACAGTTTAAGCTTCAACTCTTCTATTTGTAAAAGAGAAGCTACATTAAATGTAAGTTATTCAGCTTGTGCAACTAGATGACAAGTCTCAAACACCACGCAAACACTTCTCTGACTTATCTTCATTTCTGGGTGGGGGCGGGAGAACAAACCTAGAAAGATGCATGCGGACACCCCTCCCCCACCCATCCACAAACAAGTAAGCAAAGTAAAGTGGCCATTTGTCATACGTGAACACACCACAGCACACAGATTGAACAATGTGAAATTCTTTTCTCTGCGTTTAACCCATTCACCAAGAGAAGAAGGGCAGCCAGGAACACAGCGCCTGGGGAGCAGTGTGTGGGGACAGTACATTGCTCAAGGGTACCTCAGTTTTTTGAAACGGATTCAGGGAATCAATCAGTAATTGTTGGCACACTTGCTTTTGAAAATACTTTTGTACTGCATAGACAGTGCATGAGTGCATACGTGGCAATGGTTGTGTGAGTGTGCCAATATATTTGGTGCCACCTTATGAGGAACTCATCTCTTTCCTGTAGAGAAACTGCAGTTTACTTTTTTGAGGACTGTTTACAAATGTAGTTATGAGAATAAGGATACAGGGTAATAAATCAGAAAGCATAACCAAAATTTGTTTGGAAAAGAGGAGCTGCCACAGGGCAATTACACAGCCAGAGAAACGTGGATATTCGGCTGCATATATATTTACAACATTGAGAAGACCGTGTGTGCAAAAGTGAAAAAAGCTACAGCTAATCTTTTTTTTTTTTTTTTTAAGCCATTGCAGCCTGAAAGAAGTATGGGTGGATTCAACAAATGTAATGGCTTGGAACCTTATTTAGTATATTTGCATTTGCACAATGATCCAAGGTGGGAAACATATTGGTTAAATCAATAATTAGTAGTGATGCAACTCTACAATGTCATTTTTAAAAAACGTCTTAAATACAAATATGTTCTGTAATATTTTTTTTCTCATTCTTTTATTCTGTATTTTCTACCATCTGCAGGAGAGCTCGCAGCAGTTTGCTGCTTTAAATTGAATATAAACGTAAAATGTACTCTCACAACCTACCCCTGCTGTGAGATGGAGCTCTCTGTAAGTAAGCAGGAGATTTCTACACTATTATTATCTGGAACAGACTGCTATGGGCAAATTTGAAAGGTATAGCACAACTCACCAGTGTACAGCCTGGCACAAAAGCGTTTTTTTACTAGATTAATGGTATACATGCGTCACGAAACCCAGTTTAGGGCTAAAATTGAGGGGCTAGAAAGCTTTCCAAAAGGTTATGAAGGATCTTAAGATAAACACTGAGAAAAACATGAGAATGTTCTTTAAACCTTCCTTCATTTCAACTTGAAGCCCTGCTGCTGACCTGCTGTATGCTGCTGTGATCAGTTCGATTATATTATTAGGAAAAGAAATGTCTCGTCCATAAAATATTAAGATGACTTCTTTGTGGGGTTGTGCACAACTGCAATACTCTCATTCAAAAACCGCTTTTAAAAGGCAAGTTCCATTAATGGCTCTTACTTTCAGCTTCTGCCCTGGTGAATTTGAAGAGTTTCACCTGTACCTGTATGAAAATAAAGGCACGTACATTTGTAACAACTTTATAAAGAGGTTTGAAATGAAACACAGTTCACATACAATACACACATTTTTTATTTATCTAACAATATTAATCATAATATAGCATTGGTATTTCTTTCATGTGTAAAGGCCATTCCTAACAAGGTATATCATCAAAAAAGGGAATTCATAAACATGGTCTTTAATGTGGGGCCCCATGTTGGCCTCCAGGGCTGGGGGTTTGAATCCTGGCCTTGTGTGTGTGAAGTTTGCATGTTCTCCTTGTGGCTTTCCTCCAGGGTCTCCGGTTTCTCCCACAGTCCAAAGACATGTGTGTCTGGTGAATTGGGGATTTTAAATTGTGTGTGTGTGTGTGTGTGTGTGTGTGTGCCCTGTGGTGTCCACAGTGAGTCCCTGCCTCGCACCTGTAGACCCTGGGATTAAGGATTAAGCAGTTACAGAAAATGAATGGATGGATGATCTTTAATGCGTTTAACCATATAGGTACTGAAGTATAATTTACAAGCAAAACACATTTATGCAGTAACAGCAATACCGGTACTCTTAGCAGACTATGCTGGACGGTGCTTTGGATAACAGAGAACTATGCACACATAAACAAGCAGCAAACTAACAAAAGCAACAACAAAGTACAATGATCTTCAATAGAAAATATAACATAGAGGTTTAAGAGTGAGAGTTTTTCAATCAGGGACCAGGAACATGCAATCACTGTTGCTCTTCCTGGATGTGGAAGATTAAACTGTAATTAATACGTAAGGTGTAGCTAATTGTGATCAATCATATCTTTCATGAAAAACAACATAAGGTTCATCAGAATTAATTTTTTTAAAGTATGTAATTGAAAGTAAAAAATGAATTCTGATTAACCATATGTTGTCTCCTCATACATTTTAATGAAAGAAATGATTAATCACAATTAGCTACACTTTACATATCAATATTAACTGCTATGACTAATTGCTATGTTTGAAGAATGTTATTGTATGCCATTAGAATCAATGATCATCAAAATAATTGCTAGATTACTTCGTTACTGACAGTGCCGGTCCTATTTTACATCCACCCCCTCAGTACTTAATGATGCCTAATGGGCTCATAGCTTTTCAATGGAAACTGCGAATAAAATGTTTAAACAGATACAGTAGATATTATTAGATCGCATTATGGTACTTGTTAGGAGTAACTGTTTCAGAAACTTACGCAGGCAAATTCTAAAGAAATTAACTGCCAAAACTGCCAGAATCCAATACTGATTGTATTATTAGTATGCATGTAAAGACCCACTATTTCCTGCATTCAGAAGAGTAGCATTTCTCAGGACTGTTCGACTGGCACTAGTCTTGGAATGAAGTAGATGGCTCCAAAAAGTAACTGGCTCCAAATGCTCTGTACTGATGTGCAACAGTTAATGGCATTCTGCGAGTCTTTCTGTGCACATTTGAGATGAATAAATGAATCGGCTGTCTGGTGTTTGATTGTGCAATCCACAGAGCCATTGACTAGGGATGATCAGTCTGATGGAGACAACAGACTGAAGCGAGCCAGGGGCTTTGAAGGAGCAGACAAGGGCCGTGTGTGCATGCATCTGTCTGTGTGTCCAAGTGACTAAGATTCTCAGTGGATGTGACAGATTGGAGTCAGTCTGCCTGGCTTGTGTGCGTTTCGCAGGGGAGTCCAAACTCATGCCGAGCTGCAGTAGCGACAGATCAATCGCCCTCCTGTGTGATTCTGTCATCTGTGCCACTAGTGGGTGTTCGGGAAAGGCCACTGTCTTATTGTCATTAATTAAGTGACACTTTTTCCTGGGCAGTCTCTCACACGTATACCCATATGTATGGCCATAACATTATGAACACTGCTAAAGTTTCCACTCCAAAAATCGAGAAAAAACTGTACCTTAATTAAGTTAAAACCTTACTTATTTTAGCTGGTGAATTTCCCTTGCCAACAACCTAGACGCTGGGTTACCAGAATACTAGAATGGTATAAAATACTAAGATGTGTCAGTGTTGTTACTTACCTAAAATTCGAATAAGTCAAAGTCGGAGTCAAAGTGCACCTTAATGTCATCTCAACCACATACAAGTATACAGAGAGACGAAATGGCAACGCTCAGTGCACACATAGTTCAATAGAGATAAGATGTTGTGTGACAGAACAGTGCGAATAAAGAAGCATAAATAAATAAGAGTAGGGTTTGACCAATGTACTCTCTCCCCATTTTGCCTGATGTAGATTGTATAGGAAGTATATGTGCATTATATTGTATAGGAAGCTATACGCATTGTAAGGCAAGCACATGCATTTGTAAATTTAAATTGTGCAGCATTTTATGAAAGGCTTTTAGGGAGACTAGCAAGCTTCAGTGTTTTAAGATCCATTTTAGACCAATACCATTTACTATTTCTTTTCTTATATATTATTTATAGTATATTGATATTTATATTTGAATGGGCCCTTTGGGGTTATTTTTGTCTATATATTGTCAAATAAATAATGCCCCACCATTATATTTAGCATGGTATAAAACAAATACAAGAAATATATTAATAAATATTTGTCGCAAATAATGACATAAAGCATAGCACAATCTTGCAAATGTGCCAAATAAGTGGGTAACAGTGATTTTCAGTTCTATTTTATGTCATGAAATGCACACACAAGTTCAACACAGATCATAATTACATTGATTGATCAGTCTACTCCGGCTTTAGCAGGAACTTAGCAGAAGCCAAAGGATGAATTTGTTCATCACTGAATCCTTCTAGAAAAGTTAATAAACAAGCACTGATGATATTTAATTATTGCATTGTTGTATTAATGTAGTTGTTGAGTTTTCTCAAAATATTCTCCTAAAAATGTCACAAGTAATTATAATCTGTAAAATGCCTTTTTCAAATTGTAACACAGACAGAAAACAGATATTTGTATGTAGAATACAGATTAGAAATTCTCATTTCCTTTCTGTTAATATTGTATTTAATCATTTACAGTCAAGTAATAAGGCAATCTTGAGTTGGTAATGTCTTACATTCTTAAAATTATTGCTTATGTCTTGCATTCTTAAAAAAAAAAACACTTCAAGGCCTTGATAATCTTTTTTGTCAGTTAAATTGGACATATTAAGAGAAGAAAATAATAAACTATGCTGTGCTGTTTGCCTGTCTGCAGCTAACTCTCTGGTTAATTGCTGGCTTTTTTTTTTTGATAATACTTCAAGTTGGCTGCAAAATACAAGAATCTATCTTGGAAAGTCTTTTGTCATCTGTGCCAGTCCTGGTCCTGGAGGCTTTGATACACCCCACTACTCAGCTGGGCTGGTAACGAGTTGATTAAGTCGATCAGGTGTGTTGAAAGCAGTGAAAATAATAAATTGTTCAGGGCAATGGGCCTCCAGTCCAGGGCTGGGAAGCACTGATCTACCTACAGAATAAATCCCCATCCCCTTAGTGAACTTTTTGCCATATTTGGCAAGATTTATCCATGGCAAATGATGCCTTGTTGTGTTGTTTTGGTGATATAAATCACCCTGACTGTGGGGACAGATTAGTGTGTCTTTGAAGAGCTCCATTACCTTCAGTGTGTGTGCAGAGAGGAGAGGGCCGGTATAATCATGTAGACTCTCACACTAATGCAAATTCAGTCACCCTGAATGATAGCTTTTAAGGTAGAGGGCTTTGAAGCAGCCGACTGACTATTAAGTCTTTGGCCCGCTGCATAAAGCCTGACTGATAACGACAAACAAACCAGACAGAACCAGTACACAGAGTGAGGCTGAAGCAAGAGTGCTCAGTTTTTTGCTTGGCCCCGAATGGAACCGAGATCAGTTGTCCCAGAAGCATTCTAGAATGGATAAGATGTGACCTTTGACCAACATCTTTCCTAATATGAGATTAAATAATGCTTTTTTTATGGTCCAACTGTGTAAATTACATTAACCTCTAAATGGTAATTTTACATGCCAACCTTTTATTTATTCCTTCTCTACAGGATCACACTACACTGAGACTTTATTAAGCTCACTGATGAGAAATGTTCCATCCATTGTCTAAGCTGCTTATGCTAACCAGGTTGCTTGGGGGTCCTGGGACCTAACCCAGTGCTCATAGAGTGAAAGGCAGACAATAGATGAAATAAGTGCTCTTATCACAAATAACAACATGATTAGATTACTTCTCATCCTGTCATATTGTGCTGTCAGAACTAACCGATATATAACCAAGCAATTAGAACACTCAAGGTCATATTACCATGAATAACATCACAGGTGTGGTGATCTACAGCCCTTGCCTTCTGTTTATTCCTTCAAATTAAGCACAGCCATGATTTTATTTGTGCCCAAAATTTTTGCATATGACTGAAAAGTGTACTGTAACATAGTTTATCCCAATCATATCACCCATTCCTACTTACATGAAGCTGAAAAAAAAAAGGTGTGGATTAAATTGCATTTTAGATTTGGGCAATGTAGCGACATTTTATTGTGTAGTGCTAAATTGTGTAACATTTTCCATACTTAAAGAAACAATGACCAGCTGTTGTTTTAGTTACAGACAGTATAACTGGCCCTATTTAACTGAGTTTAGTTCGATACAGTTTGTGAAACACTATTAAAAACACTGCAGTTATAGTTTCTGAGAGTATTTTTTGGGGTGTGCCGATTCGGATTTGATATTCAGGATTGGTTTTGGTCCGATTCGGGCCAAAAACACTGGATTGGATATGAGAAAAATCATTCATGTAAATGATTAACTAAACTTTGAGCAATACGCCATTAAGAGAGATGTATTAGGACATAAATAAAATAGATGAGCAGTATGGTTGTATCTCAAATTGCTCCCTGTGCTCTACATAGTGCATTACGTAAGAATTAAAATACAGGTTCTTGAACTATATACTGTATAACATCCCTAACAAAGAGCTACTGGCAATATAGCCATGTATGCAGAATTCCGTTATGGACACATTATGCACCATATGGTTGTAGAAACTCGAATTTTTTACGTTATATATCGAGGAAGTAGTGCGACATTTTGGATTCAGAGTGCCTCCAGACAAATGTATTGTTAACAGTTTAGTTGTAGAGGAGAGGGAAAAGACAGTATTGGGTTGGTACTAGTATCAGCATATACATATACATAAATATACATACTAAATATACATATACAATTTTTTAAAATATTAAAATATCCTTACGTTATATTCTTTCCATATCGCCCAGCTCTAATGCATATGCAGATACAAATTTTGTGAGGAGTCCCAAACAATGTGTTTATGCTCTCTGATTGTCAGACACTGAGACATGGCCACAAGTAGCCACGATATATGATTCCATGCTTCAGTGCTTCAGGTCTGGATGCTGTGTACTGGAGCTGCAACAAGCAGATTAATTGCAAACCCCCACTGGCTTTAACATCTGCCCTACAAACAAGGGTCTCTGCGGGCCCATATGGACGTAATCGTGGACGCAGAACCTGATGTTCTCTATTTAAGCAGCATCATACGAGTCCCTCCTTCATGCCAAAGACCTCAATACTCCTTCCCACACATGGACCGCTTGTGCTTTGGTTGCCCATGGCAACTACATTTAATTACCAGCCTTAGACCGTTACCAACAATCAGCCGCCCCTGAAACGAATCTGATATTTATTGGTAGCATGTTAACATTTTCTCTCAATTATCAAAGACAACGCCTGAGTGAGTATTATTGATCCATGTGTTTTTCATTCCAGCTGATGAGGTGCAGTTCACTGCCAGGCAGTTACTCCCCTGTGTCTGCAAGTAATAGTGTAAAAAAAAAATCAATTTATGTCTGCTCATGCTTTTTAATCCAGTAGGTATGAGGATTACGAGTCATTTAATGGACTTTGCTCTGCATAAACCGGTCAGGGTAATTTGCTGATTAATTATTGTGAAGCCATTAAATTGTTTGTTTTTTACAGAGCATTTGGAACCAATAAAATCACTGAGCCATCGGAATGCTATTGATTCAGCTCTGATCCATTACGTGTAGTGACATTACATTTAGCAGCATATAATCAATTCTTTAAATTGCCATTTGCTCCATCTTGCTATTTGCTGCATCATCAGAAGATAGCAAGTTGTATCCCTGGTGGTACTGCAGCCATCCATGGCCAGGAGTCCAAGAAAGCACATTTAGGATGGCCTTAGCTCTCCCCATCACTAGCCCAATTTGAGCCTCCTCTAATCATGTTGAGCTGTCCAATGTTGTTGAATTAGCTTCAGTTTAAAAAGATGCAATATTGCTTTACCTGTCTCAAAGGCCTTTACCCTCACAACTTGGTAGCTGTGTGATTGTGGAAGTCTCAGCTACTGGATGGAATTATCCATGACTACATTAGAGAGCAAATCTGCTAAAGAAATTCTATTATCTCTTTCCACAATTAAACATTGCTTTTACTGTAGCTTTTACTATTTTTATATAAACTCTTAATGGGGTGGCTGGTGGTCTAGTGCTTAGGGAGTTTGTTCTGAGATCAGGAGGTTGTTGGTTCAAATCCCTGGAATGCTAATAACACCACTGAGGTTCCCTTGAGCATAGTACTGTCACCTCACACTGCTCCCTGGTCGCCCCTCATTGGTGGCAGCCCACTGTTTCACTTGGTGAATGAATTAAATGCAGAGAAAGAATTTCACATTGTTCACACTGTGTGCCGTGCTGTGGTGTGTTCACACGTGACTATAAAGGGACACTTTACTTTACATTACATACACAAACTCATGACTGTTTTACCATTTTCCTGAAAGTGCAATGTCAAGACTGTTGTACCCTGAGGACACCCTGTAGTGATTTTTTCACGCTGACAGTTACTAATTATGCTAACTGGATTATAAACTGGTAGCTTATTTATTAATGTTTGAGCAACGACAACAAAATAGCAACAATGATAAATTTTACTTCTTCATCATCATTTTCCCCCTTTTTATATCTTTTTTTTTCAGGTGCCTGTAAATGTAAGTGAAAGTGCATTATTCCACACAAATAACTTGCTAGAGAAACCAAATGATAACGCATTAATAAAAATAAAGATGCTGAAAAAGGTTATTTGGAATGCTGCCATGATTTGGTTCCAGAAACTTTAAGATTGAGTAGTTCTTCTTCATCATCTTCCCCCTTTGATGTGTTTCTATTCTTTTCAGGCTATTGGATTGTAAATGGAAGCGACCCTGGCTGGTGTCCCACTTGCCCTCTGTCAACCTGTGTCACGGAAGGTCGCGCGAGCAGACTAAAAGGTGGTTTTGCTGAAGGTAGGATTTGAACCCACGACCTCTTGGCCCAGAGGCAAGTATCCTACCCACTAGACCTCCACCACTGATTGTTACTCTAACTGTTATTTTGACAACCATTGCCAGTCTTAAGTCATAAGATTTTTTCTTTCTAAATTTTACTTTGTACTTTGTACTTTGTGGTCAAAAATAAATTTGCATTAACTTACCAGACTTTTTAGTGATCATAACAGCTTGTTTATTACAGTTCACTATAGAGCCTTTTCTGTCTTTCCCTTTTTTTTGATTACATGCAGAAAATGTTAGTTGCATAAAAAAAATATAATCTCAAATATATATTTCATTCCCCAGAGCTCCCCTGTTGGGCTGAAAATGTTGTTCTTGATAAAACAACATATACAATGATTTTGCAATGATTTAAAAAAAAAAAAAAAGAAATACATCCAGTTTCCCAACCCTGGTCCTGAAGGCTCCTTGCTCTAAGTATTTTTTTTCCCCATCAAACTAATCAGTTCATTAACTTACTTAGTCGAAGTAGGGAAAACTCTGAGGCTTCCAGGACCAGGTTTGGGAAACACTGGTCTAGATCATGAGCACCTAATTTTGTGACATCAGTGGCGTCTGTACCTTACATAATAACTAAAACCTTAATGTTGTTTTCTGTATGTGCATAGGCTTCAAATTTGCCCCGGGGGGTGGTGGGGTGGGGGGGATTCATTCAGTCGGAATGCTTAGACTCCACTCTTAAGGGAATAATGAGCATAAGAAGAGATTTTGTTTACTTAAAGAACAAGACTGGCAAAATAAATAAAATGGAATAATACAAAAATGCGGTTCTTTGTATGCTAGGTGAGGGCACAGTGTTCTTTCTGCCTCTTTGCATGGGCACTAATGGAACCAGGGGTTTATAAAAAACATCTAAATACAGCTCTAACTCACATGTCATGTTTCCTTTTACCTCCAATTGTGCATGGACCAATATATAGATTATTGAGCCCTGACAATTCAGGGGGAGACAAAGGGGTTTCTGTCTTTTTTATATCCATGCCCTAAATCTTGTTACTGACTAAATGAACTTTTGAAGGATTCAGTGAAAATCATGATTTAGGTTTCTTTCTTTGAAGGAGAAAAAATAGAATCAATACCAATGCTGGCTTCTGGATCTGGATCTGAAGAGCTCAGTAGAGGCTTCTTTCATGTTCCTAGCTCTTTTTAGGACTCCTTGAGGGCAAATGTGCAACAGCATGAAGAATAGGGACAGCTGGCCCAGTGTAACGGTCTCCTGATACCTGTCAATTTGCCAGAGCTTCTTGACAGAAGAGTTTGGAGTCGGACCTAAGAGTGCAAATCTTCTTTGTCTTGTTTTTTGTGTCAGAGATAAAAGAAGAGCTAATTCTGGACCTTTAGCACGCATCGGCTTCAGGGAGCTGCCATGATTGGTCTAAGTCATCATGTTTTATTCACAAAAGGACAACTAGAAATATTTGGAAATTCTTTTAGTAGTAAGAAAAAAAAATGACTTCTTTTGGGGCAATGTCAGAACTACTTTACATAACTTTTCATAGCTTTTTTTTTCACATTTTCAAATGAAATGTGTGAATGTGAAGAAGCTTTTAAAAGTCCACACTATGTAAAGGTTCAATAGCAATTACGTTTTCCTAGAACTGTACATCTAAGTCGAAGATCTTTTTTTTTCTTCATGCATCATACTTTAATGGCACAAACACTAAGTCACTTTTCATAACCACTTGCACTCCTTATCTGTTATTATATTACATCTGTTACTGTGATTGTTATAATTATTTTGTTATTCCGTTAGCACTATTACTGCTGTTATTGTCTTTATTGTCTAATCTTTATTCCTCTTGTTGCACTGAGCATGATCGTGACAAAAGAATTTCCCTCGGGATAAATAAAGTTCTTTCTTATCTTATCTCACACTAAATTAACCACCTATGAACTCTGTAAATAAGGATCTAACTGAGGGAATATCTATCACACTTTACGTTTTCTGACCAAACAATTGATGGACCATCATCACTGGTAAGAAGATAATGGAACTTCAGCAACAGTATTTTTTTAACAAATGTGTTGTTTTTCACTGTGGAAAGCTCAAAGGAGAACACTGAAGGCTAAAGTGTAGACAGAAAATGATATTTGAAGTAATTGCAGTGCACAGTTGAGCTTTAATGAGTTTAAATCTCACTTGTGCTGTTTACCATCTGTTGTCCAATAGAATACTTGCCTGTGGTCTTACCAGGAAAGGAACAGAAGCTGAATGTCTAGTACAGTGTATTTCTCACCTTATGTGCTTGACAGTGTTGACATGGCCAGTGGTGTAAAAAGCTGCTTCAGTAGGGTTTTCGGATGTTGGAGGAACTTGTCACAATGAAAGCATGTTTCTCTGAAATGGAACCTTAAATTTTATGTTAAACAGTAATATAAAACATAGCCCTTTAGACCATTTCTGTTTGTCCACCTATAATGATATGCTCACACAATGTTTAAAGAAAATTGACTTTTGACAGGCAACCTTGATCCATACAGTTACAAGGTTTTTATGCTTGTACATCTGTCACTGTTTTTGTTGAGTTTTTTTTATTTGAAAATGTTATTTGCCCTTTACATTGTGTGCAAATGTTAGAATAAATAAACCCCTCATGAAATGTTGACACAATGTTTTGAGAAAATTGACTTTTGATATGCAACCCTGATTCTAACAGTTACAATGTTTTAGGCTTGTGTATCTGTCACTGCTTTTGTTGTTGATGTTGTGTTTTTTCTTTTCTACAGACTATTAAAATGTCAGTTGCCCTTTACAATGTGTAAAAATGTTAGAATAAATGTATCTGTGCTACATAACACTGACATCACCATGCCATAAACATGTCATTGCAGATGTCGTATGCTCTCATGACTATAGATTTGTTTTTTTTTTCATATGACAGTGGCATGTTACCATTACTAGTAATTGTAAGGATACTGAAATATTTGATGCCTAAATTCACATGTGAACTTAACTGTCACAACCAAACATAGCATTAGTAAAATTTATTGGCTTTGGGAACATGAAATTAATGCACACAATCTGTCATGACAACTCATGACAGCCTATGACAGCTGTATGCAATGACATGTTTACGGCACGGTTATGTAGCACTGGTTCATTTGTTCTAACATTTTTACATATTGTAAAGGGCAACTGACATTTTCATAGTCTGTAGAAAAACAACAGATGTACAAGCTTGACAGATGTACAAGCTTAAACACATTGTAAGAACTGATGTTGACCTTTACAACCTTACTATAGATTTGGTTCTTTCATATGACAGTGTCATGTTACCATCACTGGTAATTGTGATGATAAGTACTAAAATATTTAAAATAAATATACTAAACAGAAATGCTTAAATTCACATGTGACATAAATGACATATCGTAAAATTTTGTGAAATTTACTGGCATTGGGAACATGAAATAAATGGACACAACTGTCATAGGCATGATAGCCTATGACAACTTTAATAGTATTGTTAAGTCAGTCTTATGAAGGGCTCAGATAACATGTTACCATACCCTACAGCAACATCATGATTCCAGTAAATCATTTGACATTAATTATTGCTAAAGAGCAATTACATTGTGTGGACTTTCTTTGAAAAAAGCTTGCACACTTTCACATCTTATGGACATTTTTTGCTTTCTAGCCATATGAAACATGACAGACAGCTGCAGGTTCCAGTAATCTAGAGAATACATTTAAAGATACCTTTATCTTATCAAAGAAAAAAAGCATAATGGTGATAAACAAAGGTGTTGCTGCTGATTAATAAATATTTCATGAGCCATTATGTTTGCCAGTGTGTTCTGTCTTGTTCTGTCTCATGTGATTTAAGTTTGCTAAATGCTTGTTTTTCATCTAGTTTTCTATTGAAATTCAAGCAAATTACAGAAATATTGCAGTACAATATGTCAATTGGTCTGTGTTTCCACCTGCTCTGTTCAACAGAATGTTACTCTTTGGGAAAAATACACCTGAAACTTCTTGAGGAACCTCCTGTTGCTTTTTAACATCTGGACTTTAACCCTGGAATACCTCTGGCTCTGCATGTTGCAGAGTTCTCCTGCTCCGAAAAGATCTGATCATACCTAAAATCAAGAAGGGCTTATTAGTGTGAAGGGACCATTTGTCATCCACGGACACGCCACAGCATCAAATTCTGTCTCTGCATTTAAACCCATTCACCGAGTGAAGCAGCGGGGAGCCAGGATCGCAGTGCCCGGGGAGCAGTGTGGGGACGGTACCTTGCTCAAGGGAACCTCAGAGGTGCCACTTTCAGTCCTGGGATTCAAGCCTATGACCTTACAATCACAGGGGCAACTCCCTAACCACTGCTTGGTGGAATCAGAACTTCAGGGAACTGCTAACTCTTCTGCAAAACATGTGTGACCCACCCCACCCGACACACCCTGGCACTGTTCTAAACAACGCTTTTTGGCACTTTTAAAGTAGCATGCCTTTTTTATGTACAAGAAGCTGTAGGAATAGGCATTCAGGATTGCCACCAGCACTGCTTGAACCCTGTATTTGCAGATGATGATGAATACAAAAGGAGCCATTCCTCGTGGCTCCAAAATTACCTCATACCCAACTTCCCCCAGCCAAACCCTGACAGAACCTCCCTCTGTCTCCCATTCAAATTCAGCATTGATGTCAAAGGCGATGGGGCTGTTTTTCTGATGTATGCCATCTCTCCATCCCTTTTTTCATGCTGAGCAGGTTTTTTTCTCTGACAGACTAGAGGCCATTACTGCCATAAATGCAGTGCATTTTCCTCTCTCTTTCTCTCTCTCTCTGCTTCATGCTTTGCCTGCTGTTGTTGGTAAGAGAATTGCTAAAGCTTCATGTGAAGGTATAATTTCAACATTTCCATGTCACTCACCTAGCTTGGAAGAAACTTTGTCTCTTGCTTTTTCTTCTTCTTCATTTTATTTGGTTTAACTTTCCTTTCTGTGTTGAAATATTTGGTGTTCTATGTGTTGAGGACTCTGCTGTGAGATGTGGCATTGTGATGCTTCCAACAGATCGTAAGACTAAGGTCAACACTGTTTTCATTCTCTGTGTATTAGAAGTGGAACATTCATTCATTCAGCAAGGGTCCTGGGGCTGCTGGAGAGAACATGCAGGACAGGTCACCAGTCCATCACAGGACAGAAATAAAGACAAACACATTCACACACCCTGGGCAGCTTGTGGCCTAGTGGTTAGAGCGTTCACCCTGCAGTTCCTCTGAGGTTCCCTTGAGTAAGGTACCATCCGCACACACTGCTCCTCGGGCGCTGTGTTCCTGGCTGCCCGCTGCTTCACTTGGTGAATGGGTTAAAGGCAGAGTGCTGTGTGCTGTGGTGAGTTCACATATGACAGAATGGTCACTTTCACTTCACACCTAGGACCATGGAAGGAAACCAAAGACCCCGCAGACACAAAAATGGAGATTAGATCCAAACTTTACATAGAAAGGATCCCGACCACCATGGCTATTTTATTTTTTCTGCCGTTTTCCTTCGACCCGTTTGAGTTGAGTGGGACTAAATTTGACATGTCAGATCAGCCAAAGAACCAAGCAGAATTGGGAACATGTTTGACAGCTACAGTGGGGAGGAAGCTCTGTCGGTCAAAGACTTCTAAAATAAAGTCATCAGAACACTAGTGTGTTCTATTAAACATGTAAGGTATAATGTTTATTTCTATTTTTTCCCATGGCATTTCATCCATGAGTATCAGACTCAGGATGAGAGGTCCAGCAAGAACACTTATTTACACACTTCTTTAAGCATTTCTTTCTTTCTTTCTTTCTTTCTTTCTTTCTTTTATTTCAGTATTATAACAAACCATATGTTAGTATATTGGTAGATAGATGTTCCAACCATCCCCTGCCACATCTGGACCCACTTTGTTGTTATCCAGCTAGCTTTGGTTCTCATAGACTTGTTTTTATCATGGATAAAAATGGGTGTTCTTACTCATCGTATATAAATGGCATTGTATATAAATATAAATCTGCCTAGAAATAATTTAGTTTACGTAGAGTATGTTATTGGCGCTGCCAATGGACCGCTGGTGACAAAAATGTGACGAACATTTGTGACGAACACAGTGTAGCATATAGCAACAGTTAAACCATCGCTTTGTAGGTAGTTTTTGTTCACCTAAGTACCATTGCAACAACAATATTACCAAGCCGTTCATCTCTCCAACACAGACATTTGAGCTTGTAGGTCGTTCAAATGATACATTTCCATACTTTTTGTATCGCAGTGAATCATATTATCATATTTATATCAAAGCTTGTGGTCTGTGTATACAGCATAGTAGTCAAATATTATTCCATTCACACACTTTATGCTTTCACATTCCAGATTATAATAAATTGGTGCATTAATACAGGATTCAGTTGTTGGGAGGCGGTTGTAGATTTTGAATTTTTTAATTTAATAAGAAAACCTGTAATAACTTATGCATTTCAAAATATATTTAGCAAAGGAGACAGATAATTAGAGTAGTTAACATGCAATGCCTAAAAATAATGTGTTTTGTTAAAGCAACAAGACGTCACTTTTAAGTTTACTAATAGTACGCATTATAAGCCACACTTTTTTTGGTTTAGGTGGCACTTCTTACTCCCAGGAATACTCCAATATGTTTGCTAATGGCAAAAAAATGTAATTACTATGAGCAGAAAGTATCAATACTGAGTACACTGGTCTTTTGAAATATTTGTGCGGGAATTCTTATTTTGCTTCAATTCCAGAATATAATATTTTCTTTCATTATTTGCTACTGATGACAAATAGAAGTTGCCTGGATGATGTATTCAAGAAGCCGCAAAATATAAATAAATGCTTGGTTGTTGTATCCACTTTACACTTGTTTACATATCTCACCTGTATATGGGGGTGCACATTAAAAACGTACTTCAGTGCCTTAATAATAATATGCACTGAAGCACAAGATTCATTGACTGCTGGCGAGCATTGTCCGTGACTCCAGCAAGTCCAGATCCACACACACAGCAGCTGTGCAGACAGTAACTGTTGTACTGGCATATAATAGGCAGGCAGGGTCTGTCCTAACCTTGGGAGCACAAGCACTTTGTAACTAATGGAGCATGTCAGAATTAGTAATAGGGCTAGAAACCACTACTAATAAGCCTAGAAGCGAGGGCAAGCACATTGTTCTCGTTGTTCATTTTTATCACCTGGCATCATTTTCTATAAAGCTGGGAAAAGTGTCTATGATCGGAGCTTGTACAGCATACAAGGGTGACAGCATAAATTACTTCAGGGTATTAGAAAAGAAATAATTGGGTCAGGGCCCATAATTTTATGTCAATCACATTGCCACCGTTAAAGAAAGGCTTTATTTAGGCCATGCCATAATCGTGACAGATTGCAGTTGTAATAACTGTGTGTAGTAATTACAATATATGTTCATTATATTACAGTACCTTGCCTGCTGAGAATTTACAGAATTATTATAATCTGATGCTCCTGGCCTTTAAAGTGCAGGTGCAGTGCCAATCTTGATATACAATTGTGTTCTGCTAGAGCGAGCTGTGACAAGAAGCAGTGAGCAGCAAAAGCTGAGTCCATGATCTTAGCCTTGATTTCCTTGTCTTGGACAAACCACCCGGCTTGGCCAAAAATCACTGTGTGTGCTCCTGTCACAACTGCTGACAAGGTGTGGGCTGATTTTCAAGCATGTTGGAAATTGAAGTGTGAGCATTTCTGCTACAAGTAGTAGGGAGCAAACCCAAAAAAATGATGCATGTGAAGTAATCTTCAGTTTAGTAAAGCAACTTATATTTCACCATTTATAAACTGCTCTAGACATGCCTCCCATGAAAGAGTTTGCATTGGTACTTTAAGGGACGCTCTGGCCAAAATGTTATAAACACGTTTACTCGCCTTCTACAGTGGTACCACAGTAGTGAGATTTTCTGGTCTACAAACTGGTAAAACCCCATCTGATGATATATCCTAAAGGTGGTAGGTACTTTTAAAAAAAGAAGGAACACAGATAGCCAATGTTACTGCTAGGAAGCCAAAAAAATCACACCTGAATTAATTAGCCTGTACATCAGTGGCTGAGCCAACAGTTCTTTAACATTGTGTGGTTCTATGATATTTGCACAATGCATGCCGAGTATTTTAATGAGAGGAACATTGATGAAAACAGTTACTTCAGGGTGTGATTGCCGCAGCAGGGAGAAAATTAAACAAACAAACAAAACAGTTTGTTCAAAATGGACTGGAGGGTCGGTGTACAGTTAGAAACATCCACAACGTTAACATTCATTAACTCTTTAATTTCAAAGAGGCTATTTTTTCATGATTTTTACAGGCCCTTTGAGTTTCCTCTCTCTGGGTACTGGGTACTTCAGTGTGTGCAGTAAAGTTACTTAAAATCATTTGCTGTGTCCTCAATAACACAAGATTCATACATGGTGCAGCCAATGCAGATGACAGCCTTCAATTCTCTGGAGATTCATCATAGAAGCAGTTATACAGCATTTACATAGCCAGAGCGACTTACAATCATTAGTCACCGGGACAGCCCGCCCCCTGGAGCAACTGAGGGTTAAGTGTCTTGCTCAAGGACACAGTGATAGAAAGTGGGGGTTCAAACCTGCGACTTTTGTGGTAATCGGGTTCACAGGCAAGTGTTTTACCCACTAGGCTACTATTCACCCCCATGAGAGCCATGAGGATAGATCCTTTGTTTTTTAATCCTCTTCATGTTGAAGGATACATCCTTCTAATCATTTTCTTCTGTGCTTTTTTCACACATTCCCATATAGGTGGTCTAGCAAACCACATCGTCATCCAGATTTGTCCTTCTCGATCATCACTGTTTGCTCGTGTGGTACTTAAATATAGCTTCAGCTAACCTAATTTTTTTAGCTCTTACCATGACAATTCTTTGAAAATGTTCAAGTCAACCAAAGAATCCCACCATCCTTTTATTTTAAAGGTCACAGCATATGTTATTGTTAAAAAGACAAAGCATTGCTATTCTTTTTCTTCCCACTTACAACTGTACAACTTGTGAAGGGAATTCTAAAGCATGCCACTCTTTGATCATAATGTATTCTCTTTCCCCTCATGCTTTCCACAACTGCCTCCACCCTCTCCACCCTCTGTGTTTTGCTTTTCACTGTTCTGTTCCCAAAAGAACACTCTCTTTTATGGTCTTTTTTATAATTCTATCAAGCTATGAGGTTTTGGCACATTGTCTCTATTTTGTTCTCATTTACATGTGTGTATGATGCATTTTGTTTTACATTTCTGCTATCTTTATAACCATATATCCAAACCATTCTAGGTTAGATATACATAGTTCATAGAATTTTACAAAGCCCATAAGCCAGAACATTGATAATGATACTCACTGTGCTGTGAGCCTTATTGCTCAGTTGCTTTTTTTTTTTTTTTAACCCTGTTTCTACCTTAATGATTCACACTTGTTTCTGTAAGTGGTTCATGTAGAATTGTGGCTAATACCACTGCTAATTTAACTTTGGGCAAAATTCCCAAAGCTTCATAAGCCAAAAAGAAAGTTTGCTTGTAAATCAACAAAAAGGGAAGCATGAAGTAGCCCATGTGGCAATCCATTTTACTTTGTCCAAAACTTTAAACATGTGAAATCACATTAAAATTGGGTGTAAATATGTTTGTACTCCAACTAATTATTCAATAATGAAATATGATTGCTGGAACTCAGCAACCTTGGCTTGCTACAGGGACCAGGCTCTCAGACAGCTGCGCTGCCTGAAGCCACTGGCCGGGAAAGGAAGGGGAAGCGTGGCAAGTGGACTGGGATCCATGCTAGGCTAACTAGCCAGCCAGCTATCCAGCTGACTCACCAATGTTTGCTACCTGGTCAATCAATGACATGGCAGGGACCACCCCAATGAGCAGGTTCTTAGTTTGACCATGTGAGGATGTGGGGAAAACTCTGCTTAGAGTCAACCCATGAATGGCAGTTGGTCAAGACAACTTTCCTAGTCATGTGCTCAGAAGATGTGCAGACTAGGTGACAGATGTTCTCTCAGACATCTTCAATGTCTCTCTGATGACCATCATTGTTCCAATGTACTTCAAAGCCACCACAATCATCCTTAGGCAAAAGAAGTCATCAGTGACCTGTCTCAATGCAACCCGATCTCACGAGTTTTCGTGCAGCCATCACGGAATACAATTTAATCAAAATACATGCTCCGATCACGATTAAGGGCTTTTTTCATGCTAGGACAACACTTCACTTTTTCGTGCTGGGACAATGCGCACTGCGTTACATCACCAGTATCTGTGCTAACTGGTGACTCTTACCACCATCATTTACAAGTTAAGGTTAAGTTTAGGGTTAGGTGAAGGTTAAGGCTAGGGTTAGGGTTAGGGTTAAGGTTAAGGGTAAGGTTAGGGTTAAGGTTTAGGTTAGGGTTTAGGTTAGGGTTAGGTTAAGGTGAGGAATCAACTCATTTTTTCTCTCCTACTGTCCGGGTAGTGAAGCGTTGTCCTAGCACGAAAAAACGCCCCCAAATCATGATCGGAGCACGTATTACCACCACACGGCTGTGTGCTCAGCCTCCTGCTGTTCACACTGATGACCCACAACCGTGCAGCAATGCACAGCTCAAACCGCATCATCAAGTTTGAGGATGAAATGACCGTGGTGAGCTTGGAAAGTTGGAACAATGAAGTGCAGCAGCCAACAGCCTGGTGCAAAACCAACAACAAAATATCAGCGATGGTTGCTGACTTCAGGAAGGCACAACTTGATCACTCTCCATTGAACATCAACAGATCCTCAGTGGAGATTGTACAGAGCACAAAGTTCCTTTTCAGAGAACCTCACATGGACCCTTAACACCCGCTCCATCGCTAAGAAGGCACAGGAGAACCTCTACAGCCTGCGGGGACTGGGGAGACCCACATTCCACAGAGGGACTATAGAGAGTATTCCCTGCCACTGCATCATCACATGGAATGGGAATTGTTCTGTTTCAGATCGCAAGACACTACAGAGGACAGTGAGGACAGCTGAGAAGATCATCAGGATTTCTCTCCCCTCTGTCATGGACATTGTGGATAACCCCACACACAGCCCTCACACACCCTCTTATGTCTTCTTCCATCTGGAAAATGGTTCCATAGAATACTGGCCTCTACTGCCAGAACAGGAAATAGTACTGCACCCAAACACACAAACATTTCTCTGACCAGAACTTCTTCCTTCTACTTACACAATTCATATACGCACTGAACTGCTCTGCCTTAAACAAACAACTTACACCCCATCCAACACTGTAAATACTCTTCTATTTATCACGTACTGCACATTCTCTTTCCTGCTGCTGCTATATTTGCATTTTTCCGCACTTAATGAAGAATACAGTATCTGTCATAATACTTTATTCACTGAAACTAGTACTGTAGCTGTTGTCTCAACTAAATGTTGTTTTGTCCTGTGGTTTTGTTGTTCCTGTGTTTTTTCTTGTACTCTTTTTCTCTTTGCACTCATTTTGTTTGTATAACTCTTTCATGTTAGAATTTGCACTATCACACAAGCTTCAGTTTTAGCAATATATACTACAAAAAAACTGATCTGCACTGCTGTTGTTTCTAATTGTATAAACAGACCTCTGCAGTTTTATTTTATTTTCTGTCTATCTGAACTGGCTGATATAATACCCTGATAGCTCTTGTCTCCTCTATGGTCTCCTTCAGTTCATCATGAAAAATTAATAAGCAAGCAGCTCACATTGAGAAGCAGCAAAAAAAAAAAAAACTCAATTAAAAGCTTCAATGCTAAGCACTCTGTATTGCGCTGTGTTGCTAGTTACTATGGTAACAGAGCCCTCCCATCATTTTGGTGGATCAGAGTCAATTTTCTGATAGCGAACACATTTATACACACAAGATGGGGAATATATAAGCAACTAATCTGTAGGAAAGTCTGGAAATGGTGTGGAGATGTCCCATCACG
>JBBIGA010118049.1:0-10083 GCA_037576975.1 Alestes dentex | reverse complement strand
TCGTCTTCACTTGGTTGTCGTTAATGCGGCCTGTTGTAGATTTAGGCACCTTTTTAAAGTGTCTGCATTAATTCCACAGTTTTGTTTTCTAACATGTTTCCATGTTTCCACACTCTTATTGTCTGGCTGCGTAGGCCTGGATCCTGCAGGCCCGATGTTTGAGGGCATGTCTCCCACAGACAGACTCTCCCCAGATGATGCCACGTTTGTGGATGCCATTCACACATTTACCCAGCAACACATGGGGCTCAGCGTGGGCATCAAACAGCCTGTGGCTCACTTCGACTTCTATCCCAACGGAGGATCGTCTCAGCCCGGCTGCCAACTGCATGTTCAGAACCTGTATGCCCACCTGTCTCAGTACGGCCTTAACGGTAAGCAAATTACATGGAGAGGGAAGGGGGGGAGGGTATGAGTGGAAGGATACATCATCTATCATGGCTTGTGTTGGTATCACACAATCATATTGATTTTCAGACTTGTACGGATACTGGTGGACAGATTAGATGGATGGGAGTGAGGGATGATGGATGGCTGGACATGTGAGGGAAGGAGCAATGGAGGGTGTATGGAATGAATGGATTAATGGGTATGAGAAGGATGGATGAATATATGAATATGAGGAAAAGGGATTGGATGGATGGATGGATGGATGTGGGAGAAATGGTTGGAATGGATGGATTTGGGATGCATGGGTACATGTATGAATATATGAGGAAAGGATGGATGGATGGATGGATGCATGGATGAATGTGTAAATAAAAGATGGATTACTGGATGGATGGATGGATGCATGGATGTGTGTGAGCAGGAACAATGGAGTTGCATGGGATGGATAGATGGATGAATGTATATAGCAAGAATCAATGAAAGAATGGAAATATATGAGGAAAGAATGGCTGTGTAGATGTATGGATGGATGGATATGGGAGGGATGAGTGGAATGAATTGATTTGTATTGGATGGTTGTGAAAGTGGTAGATGGCTGATTGAAATATATGAGTGGTGAAATGCTCTGAAGGGGTTGATGCACAAACTGGTGATGATTTATATTAAAGATGGATGAACTGTGTGAAATTGGCTCCTCAAAAAGAAATTTAAGAGACGCCATGCAGATGAAAAAGAACGACCTTTGACAACTCACTCAGGCATCTCCGAGATTAGAGGTACATGAGCATGAAAGGAGTTGTCATACACACGTCTTAATCAGCCCAAACCCATCATGCCCTGGGGGACCGTGCCTGCAGGCTGTGAGGAAAAGTCTTATGGGTGTGGAAAGCCAGAGAGGAAATGGAAATGAAGATTACATTAGACATGATCACACAAACACATCATACACACGCGCTTTTATTTTGCTAATGTGGGATACAATTTTGGGAAAAATATGAATATGGTCGTAATTCTGTGAAAATGAATGAGGGTTGTTTAATGCTGAAAGTGATTTTATTCCTTCATTGGAGATCCCTGCTGTCCCCCAAAGCAAGAAAAGTCCTTGAAGTCACAAGAGACATGAGTGATAACAGGCTTGAGAATCAGTGTTTATATAATGACGGAAATAATATAGAAATCTATAATATAGAGATAAACTCTGCAGAAGAGTGTCATTCCAAGTCTGTGTTTGTGTGTGTGTGCAGGTTTTGAGCAGACGATGAAGTGTGCCCACGAACGTGCCGTCCACCTTTTCATCGACTCCCTCCTGAACAGAGACAAGCAGATCACGGCCTACAAGTGCAGCAACAACGACGCCTTCAACAAGGGCATGTGTCTGGACTGCCGCAAAAACCGCTGCAACACTTTGGGCATCGACATCAAGAAGGTCCGCACAAGCCGCAGCAAGAGACTTTACCTGAAGACCCGCTCTCTGATGCCTTACAAAAGTGAGTTCCTGACGTCATTACAGTACACTCTTAAAATAAAGATTCCTTACAGAACCTTTAATGGATGCTTATTTAAAAAGCATTTTTGTAAATGAGATAACCGAGATATTAAATGTAAATGGGAATTATATATACACTGTACCTCAGTAGTCAGGTTGGTGGTAAGTGTATATATATATTTTATATTTTATATTTTATATTATATATATATATATATATATATATTTATATATAAATAATATTTCTCCTAATTTCCAAATAAAAATATTGTTCTTTAAAGAAAATTACAATACATCAAAATAACAGAAATGATAGTATTTACAGAACTAGAATAATTCATGGAAAACAAATCTCTTGTTCACTCTTAAACAAAATGGCAATAATGACCGTTGACGTACGTCTAGTACTGTTTTGCCATCCGACTGGTCACAGCAGTGATTTTATACTTTTCCTCATTAAATAAGATGTGATTCAGGTGATCACTAATCAGTACCTCATAAAGCAGAAGGAGGTGCTTGTGTAGGAATTTAACAGACACTGGCATGGAATGGTTGTCATTCTCAGAGATGCTGATTTAAAAATACATTGTGGTGGTCTTTTTCCTGAGCTGTATATATTGTTTATCTGACTGTAATCTTTTTTAACCGAAAATATTGCAGGTTTCTCAGTGTTAGAACAGTTCCTGCACTTTTTCTGCGGTCTCTTTATCTTCAATGAGGCAGAAGTTGGATTTTAATCCTCGCTCCACCTTACATGGTGCAGCAGTTGCGCTCATTTAAGAGAAAATTAGAATAATAAGTTAAAGTCAGCTTTGCAGTTTTTATGAGTTTGCCTGTGACTGAGGAAAGGGAAGCGTTTTGAGTTCCTTCATAGTATCTTACTGACAGTGTTTCTGCTGTGTTTTTCTCGGTCGGCCATGGGAGGGTTTTGAAGATTCCTCTGAATGTTTTCGGCTAACACTGATTTTTGTGCCACAGTGTACCATTTTCAGTTCAGGATGCAGCTGTTCACACACACTGAAACTGTTGATCCAGCCCTCAGCATCACACTCACCGGCACTCGGGGGGAGAGCCAAACCCTGCCAATCAACCTGTAAGTCCTTATTAACATCTGCACGACTCTTCAAAAGAGCTGCGCCTGTTTCAACTTAGCTGTCACAATAAATTAGCAGAATTTGATGCAGATACTTCAAAAGATGCTAGCAACATAAGGGAATGACATAAAATAGAAAAATGGAAATTATGAGTTAAAAGTGAAAGACTGGAAGTGGAACTGAGTAGAACTTGGAATGGTTTCCTCAAAAAGAAAGTCGAGGTACTGGCATTGTGATGGTGTCTGAGTCAAATTAGTATTAGAGTTCCAGATAGTCCATAGAAATGTGGTGTTTGGATGTTTAAATAAAGAGTTGTGAATTATTTACCACAGTGTAGTGTTTAGGCCCATCTTGCTAGTTTGAGCTTGAGTCTGATTGTAGTCAGCATCTAAAGTAACTACCAGACATCACCCCTTGTTTCTACCATAGACTATCTCTCTCTCTCTACGCTCTGATACATTATATAGACAAAAGTATCGGGACACCATTTCACCAACAGTGACATTGCATTCAAATACATGAACTTGGGAGTTAGTCCCCCCCTTTGCAGCTATAACAGCTTCCACTCTTCTTGAAGGGCTTTCCACAAGATTTTGGAGTTTCTGTGGAAAAGCTTGCTCCCATTCACATTCTGTAGAGCATTTATGATGTTGGACAAGAAGGCCTGGCTCACAATCTCAGTTCCAGTTCATCCCAATGGTGTTGGATGGGGTTGAGGTCAGGACTCTGTGTAGGCCAGTCAAGTTCTTCCACACCGAACTCCTCCAACCATGTCTTTATGGCCACAGTCATGCTGGAATAGAAAAGGTTCTTCCCCAAACGGTGTCCGAAGAGTGGGAAGCATGGCGTTGTCCAAAATGTCTTGGTCTGCTGAAGCATTAAGATTGGCCTTCACTGGAAGTTAAGGGGGCACCAGAATTCAATAATTAAGAGGTGTGTCCCAATACTTTTTGTCGATACAGTCAAGGGTGTATCAAGCTTTCCAAAAGTGGGGGTGTTCTGGGATGGGGATGCCAAATTATAAATACAATCACAACCAATTAATCTGACAAAAGTGTGGGGGGTTGGAATCGCGTTTCAGCTAAAGTGGGGGTGATGAACTTGCTGGAATGAAATAACAACCAGGTAAATCTGGCTAATTTTGAAAAAGCTGAGCTGAACTTGGGACAGCTTCATGGTTTGGGTTTGAGTATCCTTAAATTAAAAGGCTTTACTTTTTTGGAGGAAGGAACTAAAGATCATTTGATACAGTTTATGGCTTCTTTGCTGCACTTTTTCTTAGTTTTATAGTACGGTTGTATAAAAGATGACATTAGACGCTGTGTGTTCTCGTGAATAACTGTGAAGATGTTCCAGAACAAGGATCCTGCATACATGTTTCATACGCTGGGCACAAAGGAACACCATGCACATTAAGTCACATTCATTACTGCACACGCCCTGGTAAAAAAAAAAAACGTAACCCTCCTGTAAATTACAGGAATACGAAAGATGTGTTTTCTGTGTAGGTTTGGAATTACTTAACCTATGAAGTTAAGTAATTCCAACCCTACTTTTAGAAGGTTTATTTAAAGGAAAACAATATTAAATATTTGTGACAATGTTGTTGCGATGTCTGAACTCATCAGTTCTCAAACCCGTTAAGTGTTTAAACCCCACTTGATCTAAAAGAGCTTCATTAGGAGCTTTTTTGTGCAATAGTTTGTAAAAGAAAACTGTCACAGTAGTCTTTAAAATCTGTTCTTCATACCAAGTCAGACACTTTAAGGACCAGGGAGCTTCATGTAGCCTAAGGGTTAAAAAAGAGCTGCTGTAAACTAAGTGACCCCCCTGCAGGTATTGATGGGCAGCTTCTCACGTGACGGTATGAAACACACGTGTGCCGTCCGCTGGGTAAGGCATCCGCTGTGAGAGGAAGTATTCGCTGTCAAGGCCCAACACCGATGTGTGGGCGTGCCTAATGATCACGGTCGGTGAATCACACACTCAGCTGCGCACTGCGGCTCGAGGGGGGTGGAAAAGTGAGAGCGAGACGTGACACGTGAGATTCAAAAATAGCACAAACTTAAGGATGCAGCGTATGTCATGTAACTCACGGAGCTCCTCTCATGTATATTAGAGAGCTTTTCCCGTGCACAATCAAGCAAGAACAGAGCCGAAGAGGATCAGAGCTCAGGTCTGCTTCTAATTCATCTTTCCTTTTTCATCAACCTGCTTCAGACAACTGGAACCATCACAACTCCAAAATGTCCAACTGACATAAACGGCTAATTAGCTGTCTTTCTTCACACACACACACACACACACACACACACACACACACACACACACACACACACACACGTCCACATGCGCACACACTCATGTCAACCAAGGCTTCCGTGTTTATCTCAAACTGATGCGTGAGCTACGTTACATTCTTATCATGATTTTAGGAAAATTCTGGCAGCTGGTGGTCTGGTGGTTAAGGGAGTTGCCCCTGCAATTGGAAGGTCATGGGTCTGAATCACAGGACTACTAGTGGCACCACTGAGGTACCCTTCAGCGAGACACTATCCCCACACACTGCTCCCTGGGTGTTGTGTTTGTTGCTGCCTGCTGAATGGGTTAAATGCAGAGGAGAATTTCAACAAATGACAAATGGCCACATCACACACACGCACATCAGCATACGACCCTATTTCCATCCTGGTGCTCTTAGTGCTCATGTATTAGTTGCTGGTGACTTAATCACCAACCTTTTAAGAATTAAGTAGCCACTAAATTGGCTTTAGCTGCAGGTTTTATGAAACGCAGCACCTCCGAATGTCATTAGGCCCTGTTAGGACCCCCCCTGAGGAGATACCAAAAACCATAAACCTGCACCCTTTGGTGCTGGACCGATAACCGTTAGAAAAAAAACACAGTTCCAGGGTTTTTTTTTTGGTATCTAATGTTATGTTACTTTAAGCAGTGGAGAAATGACTTTACCGTGCTCTGCTTAAAGTCAGATTATAGATGTGTTGGGAACTTTAAGTTCTCACAAGTGCATCTTTGAAGCTGTGTGATTACTTTTCTGCACTTGTGGTCTCAGTCAAAAAACATGCGATGGTATTGAGCGCTCGCTAAAAAAAAATCTGCCATCATGGCCAGAAGGATTGTAGGATTTGCTCTCTTCACAGGTCTTTAATAAATGATTCAGTGGATCATTAAAATCCCATTATGTACTTTCATTCAGTTATTTTTGGGACATGGAATTTAATATATAATTTAATATGCTTTATACACAATTGTGCACTTTTTTTAGTGCACAGTTTAGTGCAGAATAGCCCGAGGGGGCACACTTAACATAATTACATTCAATTGTAATCTATTAATTGTAATACATTATGTTAGATTATCATTATATTACATTATATTAGATTATAGTGCATTCCAGTCTAGACCAGGACTTGGTAACATGCACCAAACAGGATGCTCATTTATCATCTTGTGCTTGTTCTCTTTATCATTTTGTTGTGTACAGTGTCCTTGAGTGTTTTGAAAGACGCTTTTCAAATAAAACGTATTATTATTATTATTATCATCTGTAACTGATTTTAGAGCATTTTGTCAGATCATAATCCATTTATTGTAGCTTGTCGTGGCTCACATGTGTGTCTGCTCTCCCTCGGTCTCCGTCCCTCAGAGTAGAGGACATTTCAGGCAATAAGACGTACTCCTTCCTCATCACTCTGGACACAGACATCGGCGAGCTGATGATGCTGACCATCACCTGGGAGGACGTCTCGCTGTGGGCCAACATGTGGACCAAGATGAAAACTATAATGCCTTGGGGAAACAAAGACAAAGGACCGCAGCTCGCTATTGGCAAGATCAGAGTCAAAGCTGGGGAGACACAGCAGAAGTGAGTGCAAATCTGTGAGTGTACGTGTGTGTGTGTGTGTGTGTGTGTGTGTGTGTGTGTGTGTGTGTGTGTGTGTGTGTGTGTGTAAAACGCCTGATTTCCTGACAGCATCAGCCTCTTAATGAGATTTCCACAGACAAGATATGAGAAAAAAAAATGAGATTATGAGCATTTCTGGTCACTTTTTCTGGATCTGCTCTCTAAGTTCAGTCCAGTTTTTGGTTCAGATCATGGTGGTCCATGTTTTGGCCTTCGTGTTGATGTAGCATCAGATGAGTGCTAGTGTTTAAAAGATGGACAGTTGAAAGGTCAGACTCAGTCCTTAGTATTACATTAGCATTAGATGAGCAACATTTTTTTTTTGGAAAGAATGATAGTTTGAAGACCAGATTTTAGCCTAGATGTAATCCTAATCCTAATCCTTGGTTTAGGGGGTAATGTTTTAGCCATCGTGTTGGACTAATGTTAAAAGTGAATGCTAGTTTATCAAAGAATAGTCAGTTAGTCTGACTTTGGTTTGGGTTTGGGTTTAATGCTTGGACCTTAGCATTAGATAAGCATCAGATGAGCACAATTTCTTTTTAGGAAAGACAGTTAAAAGACTACGTTTTGGCATTAGAACTACACTGATTTTTTTAAAGTAAGGGCAGTGAAAAGGCTAGATTTGGGTTTTGGTCTTGGTCTATATCGACGTTTAGCCTTAGTATTATCTTAGTGATAGAAAAGCACTAGATTTTCAACAAAAAATATTTATAAAGATTAGACATTTTAGCTAGTGGCCAAGTGGTTAGGTAGTTCGCCCAGAGATCAGGGGGTCATGGGTTCGAATCCCTGGACTGCTAGTGGCACACCTGAGGTACTCTTCAGAAAGGTACTGCCCCCTTCAGAAAGGTACTGCCCCCTTCAGAAAGGTACTGCCCCCTTCAGAAAGGTACTGCCCCCTCACACTGCTCCCCGGGCACCCCTCATTAGTGGCCCACTGCTTCACTTGGTGCTATGTGCTATGGTGTGATCACACTTGACTATAAGGGGCCACTTTACTTGACTTTACTTTTTATTAGGTCTAGGTCTATGTTTTGGCCTCAGTTTTATCTTTCTCTCCGTCAACGTAGCGCTAGTTTTGTTTTTTAGAGGTGGCTCAGGCTGAGATAAGATTTTAGTTTGGGTTTAGTATCTGGTCTGCGGCCTTGTGTCTGGAGCAGGATCTGTGTTAACGGTCATGTCTGAGATTGCGTCATGGTCTTGCTTTCCGAGTAACAGTGATATGCAGTGCTTTGACTTATAGAAACTACAGTTGACTTGGTTACACAACCAGACGAGACAGACCAATTAGGAGACGAACATGCCTCTCTGTGTGTGCAAGCCCAACTGTACCTTGGAGCGCAGCGGTGTGGGCCATAGTGACCCGCTGTAAGTGCAGAAATAGAAATATTACGCCGTTTGAAACTGCTAGCGCATGTGCAGTGGCTGTTTTGCATATTCAGTCATGCAAAAACGCACGTATCTATATCTGTAGCACACCTGCTGTCAGATTCAACCAGGTCAGCATTGAAAAGAGATGCAACCTGTAAAATCTTCGTTTTGTTCACATCGAATTTATAGCATCTATCAATTCATTCTTTGTGATGACACACCATCCAGATGCCTCGTTTGAGCTCCCACACTCCCGTGCAAAGTTTAGCTTATCAATGTTGCATAAAACCTGAGGAGAACATGCATAAAATTCATAGTTCAGTGTCTGGCTATAACTCATGCATACCAAATAGACAGCATAATACTTACACTGACAGCCAGATTCAAAAGGCAGAACACGCTCAGGCTAGAGAGGAGCAAAATATGTATATTAATGTGTAGATATGCAAATATTTTCCTGAGCTCAATAGAAATGATCCAGCTCTGCCAGAGTGTAGAAACTGAATAAAGCTGTAGGTTAACTAGAGGTTGAAAACATTGTGGTTGTAGTACAAACATTTTTAATGGTAGCCCTTACCTCTCATAATATATGCACACACACACACACACACTCATTTATGCAAACGTGTAATACACAGCCTCCAAAGAGAGCATGTCTATATACATATATATACATATATATATACGTATACATATACATATATATACATATACATACATACATATATATACACATATATACATATATATATATATATATATGTATACATATATATATATGAGTTTACATATATATATACTCATGAGTTACACACCTTTTGCAATCGTTCCATTTTCTGACTTTATTTCATATCAAATCACTCACTTCTAAAGTGTATGTGGAGTATGTACTCTTTCAGATCCACGCATGCAGCGCCCCCTGGTGGACTCGAGCAGAGCTGTGAAAATCACTATGAGGGGTTCTATACCTTCCTGAAGCCCCCTCTTCTGTTCTCTCTCCTCAGGTCAGACTTTTGTGCCCAGTCTGAGGGCAACGTCTTCATCCAGCCCTCAGAGGAGAAGCTGTTTGTTCGCTGTGATGAAAGTCCCCAGCGCTCCAGACGCGTGATGTCACGCCGGTGACGTCACGACTCACTGCACTTTGTGAGGGTTGATGTCTTTTTACTGTCTGGTTATGCGGTCCACCTTTACTCCTGTGTGCAAACCAAATCTAAACAGTAAACAGTGGACAAAGGCAAAGAGGGGGAAAATGTTTTATAGAAGAAGCACAGATTTATGAAAAGAGGCTCATGTTTGTGAAGCAGGATTCCTGAAAAAGAGGTTCTTAATGGGAAAGGGAAACAAACAGAACAACAAACATGTCAATAAAAAAAAAGCAAAAATAAACACATCTGCATGTAAGGTATGTATGTATGGAAACAGTTAAGTTGAATCGCATTTTTGGAACCTATCTACCAGTGACAGGATCCACACTGCAGACAAGCCCTTTAATGTGTTTCCTGATTGAGATGAAATGTGCAGCTTGAAAAGTGGGCTCAGTGGTCGAGCAAAATCCACAGGTGGCAGAAGACTTTCATGCCAATCAAACCTTCACCTTCACGGCATCTCCCTCCTGCCAGCTCAGAGAAGACTGTTTCTGTCAGGAGCCGGCAGCTCGCAGCAATTTGGATATTTGGATGAATAAACCACAAGAAGACTGTGAGCTAGACAACTTCCCAAACGCCTCCTATGGGATGGAGACCATTTAAGAAAAGATTTAATGATGAAGCATAGATGTGATGATGAATAGGAGCAGACAACAATTACAATTACAA
>JBBIGA010118048.1:0-10083 GCA_037576975.1 Alestes dentex | reverse complement strand
ACGTGCACACACACACACACATACACACACACACACACACACACATATATATATATATATATATATATATATATATATATATATATTAGGAGTGTCAAGCGATTTTAAAAGTAATCGAATTAATTAGAAGCTCTCTAAAAGTATTTACAGCAAAACTTTTTTTAAACTGTTCTGACTCGGACCGTCGCGTTTGCACCTTAACGCTTTGCAATGAGGTGATATTTTACACATGATGTACTCCGATGATACAAAAATTCCTTATTGTATGAATTGCAGATACTCTTTTCAACAGTTCCAACGTTCGTTTTTTAAACATAAACTTTCCAATCACTGGTTCAAGCAGCGCGCTCTCATCTTCATTTTACAGAGCACCTGTGGCCAGAGCGGGGCCGGGTGCTCAAAATCACTTGGTCAGCTTTAAATTTTTTACGCGTTATTGTTACTGTAATTAATTGATCGAAATGAATGCTTTAATTTGACACCCCTAATATATTGTTACAGAAATATGTAGTACATTTTAATTTAGATATAAAAAATCATTAAGTAATAAGGTCAAGGAGAACAGAGTGAAATGCCCAAAAAGGCGAAAAGGTACATGTTAGGTGTGAGTTTTGTCTGCAATGGTCATAGTTCTGACAGTAGTAAAATAGTAACATTTTAATACATTCTTGAATTAAGTGTTTACTATGCAGTGCAGCCCATTATAGGATTTAAAGTATTTATAATTAATAGAATGTAATATACATATGCTGTTACATTCAGGTATGCATTATAGTTGCATATTGCAGAATATCTATATGTCACTTTTATCTCTCACCAGAGTCAAAAAGTGTCAGTTCAGCAAAGAAATATATCACTTTAACGTGACTGCAATTAAACTAATGTAAATGTAACTGTCCCAACTCCTTTGTAACATGTATTTAATGAGTCACCACTACATTAATTCAGTATAAAGTAGATAAAGTACATTATTTGTTTTCACTATGAAAAAATTGGAAATGAGAATGGAAAAGAGTTTATAAAATAAGTCAGTTTTACACACGCTCAGACACAGACACACACACACACACACACACACACACACACACACACACACACACACACACAAATATATATATCTATATATACACAAAAATGATCCTACCTTGTATAGCTGGTATTTGTAAGTACATGAGCAGGAACCACATGATTAGTGGTGAGAAAGAGAGCAAGAAAGAGAGAAAAGCCTCTGTTCACCTGTTTATAAACTCAGCGTGAGGTCACTCCCTTTACACCTCACTGGCTATGTAGCATCTGTTTCAACATGGAAAAGTATTTAAGATATTGTTCCTGTGCCCTTATATGTCAGAAATGATAACAGAAAAAGGGAAAGAAGTTTAGCATGAATTTAAATGTATGTTACAGTAACACGATCATCACTGGCATTTTCAAATGGACTAAAAATGTTAAAACTACAATTAAGTCTTATTGCATTTACACACATTTTGATCTGACAATAACAATATATTTAAGAAATGAAGATGCTGAAAGTTAACTATACATCAGCAGTGTGGCATTAAAATCAGTTTCCAGTCATTCCTCCCAGCACTCAATGTTTTACAGAAGTTCATTAAGATAAAAATCAAGATTAGTTGTTTTATATATACTCTATTGATGCAGGAAGGAATAACTTCTCTGCATTTAATCCAGGGAGCCTGGGGAGCAGTGTGTGGGGATGGTATCTTGCTCAAGGGTAACAGTGGTGCCACTGGCTGTTCTGGGATTCAAACAACCTTCTGATCACAGGGGTACCTTCCTAACCACCAGGGCACCAGCTGCACCAAACGATCTCATTATCCTAATTATCAAGATGTTATTTATGTTTGTAATGTCATAATAATAAAGATTTGAAGTGCAACCACGCATGTTCCCAAAGCATGTATAATACTGCGAAAAGCAGACAAAACCAAATAAATAATGTAAAATTACATCACCTACAAGGTTGAAGGACACAGTGTTAGTATGATATGAACAGAGACACGGGAAGCTGTTTTGAGTGGGGGTCATGCAAAACGTGTCACCTTTTGTTTCTTTATTTTTATTGTTTTGCTAGTTTACATCATTGTGTCATGACATGCGGCAATGTGTAAATGTAATGAAAATCTAGGACAATTTGCACATGTAACTGACACAAAAAGCACTGAAAGACACCCTGCTCTGTTTTGCCAAAAGTTATGCCAAACTGAGTTGAGCAGCAACAAATCTGTTGATCAGTGAAACAATGTGACACTTCTGATGGATAAGACTGCTGCAGCACCCTCAGTAATCCTACTTCCCACACTCCTGTATATAAATCTAAATGTTTTTCTCTATGTGAATACAGTGGCCGAGGCCTACGCCACTGATATAACCCCATTTTTCAGATAATTATGGGTATTTTTGTAGTTTATGGACAATTCTAATGCTAATGTGTTGAATCGGGTGTACAACACCAGGGAAATGACTAAAATGTGCAGTACGTGACTCGGATTGAAACTTTACTGTAAAGGCAATATTCTGTCATAATTATATTGTCACTATTTTCAAAGCAAAGACGTTTGATAAACATATACAGATACTGCAACATTGTATTATGTTTATACAAACTGTAGCGAATGTGAATGCAAGTGTATTCATAAGAATATGGAGATGTATGTGTAAACAGCACTTTGAAGTTGTTTGAAAACTCTTCTCATCATGGAGTGGCTGTGAATTTGCGAGGAGGGCTGTAACCCCACCTGAGCCCCTTCCTCCAGTTTTATAACGGATAAAGTGGTAGAAGTCACCACTCGTGTGGTTTTAAAAGCACGTAACGATTGCCATGATTCACAGTGCTCTCTTACACTTGCAGCTAAGGGACACTGCAGCTGAAGATTTCCACGAACCTTCTCTGATAAAATGTGTCTGTTCATGGGAAATCAGTGAGCGTGTGGTGGTTTTGTGGTTTCTCTGCAAGCTGCAGAGCAAAAGAGAGAGAGAGAGAGAGAGAGAGAGAGAGAGAGAGAGAGAGAGAGAGAGAGAGAGAGAAAGCATGTCATAAATGCACAAGCATTAAAACTAGTATTAGATATGACTGATTTTCACTTGAATGCAACTGCACACAGCCTGACCTTCTATGAAGTCTTCACTGCAGCTTTGCCACAGTGTTGGTAACTTAAATGGGTCAATCTTCTTGCCTCTCCTTGATAATGGCCTTCATTTGCAATACCCTGAATGGTAATAAGGTAATAAAATAAGAAAAATATTATTTACATTTTGCAGATTTTTGTCACTTCTAATCATTAATGCTGTCCCACTGTTTAATCCATATCCTATACTTGGTCTCTTGCATTTCTTCTCTTCAAAAACCTGTGATATTAGGTGTCCCATTTACTGCAAAAGTTTCCCATTATGCAAAGCTACAACTTGAGCACTTATTAGAAGTGAAATAGTCAACTGGGGGCGGATCAGTAAAGGAAAGTGTGGGGTTGGGGTGATCTGATCAATATCTGACCCACATCCAGTCAGTGAGCTAATAGAACGAACTCACAGAGGACATGCTACAACAATGTACTCTTTAATCAAATTCCTCACTTACTGCCTAGTTCCCCTATGCAGACTTGCTGACTATGTTTAATATATATAAATTTTTTAAAAACCCTTTTGGGATTATGGGCTATTCATCATGACTTCCAACATGTCTGTTTACATTGTTGTGAATCACATAACTTTGGATAGAATGACTCAAGTGTTAATGTGAGTTATCCTACATTCATTATACCTATGGGGGCTGAATTAACATTTGGTAGGTGGTCAGTACCTACCAAAAATCCAAAGAAATGTGGGAAGTGAAGGGTAGACTGTCTGGTCTGATCCCACAGTCTACTGAAGCACAGACTGCTAAAGAAGGGTGTATAAAGAAGGTCTGAAGCTCCTGCCCAATGGGCATGTGAGCATCAGAACTGGACCGTGGAGAAATGGAAGAAGGCAGTCTGAATCATGTTTTCCTTAACAACATGTGGATGGCTAGGTGTTTGTGTGTCACCTAGAGAATAATTGATACCAGGATGCACTCTGGGAAGAAGGCAAGTTGGTGAAGGCAGTGTGATGCTCTTGACAATGTTCTGCTGGGAAACATTGGGTCCTGGCATTCCAACAAACCAAGGCTGCCCCTTTGCGGCAACAGTATTACATAATGGCAGTGGTCTCTTTCACCTTGATCCTTCTCCCTACCATGCTGCAAAAAACATTCTTTCATTAATGGGGAAATCTTATGCTAAACTCACTTTTTTAAAAAACAAGTTATAATAGGTCTATGGGCTATACAAAACATGTTCATGAAGTTCTTTGCACAAAATCACTTTCACATAAAGAGATATTACCAACTTTATTATTGACAGTTTCAGTCCCTTTCAAAATGAGCCGTTTCAGGGCTCTGTCCCTTTCATGCAAATAAGCTGTTACTGGCCATGCCCCACCCATCCCATGCTTATGAAACTAAATGAACAAGCTAGTTCATACTTAACTGCGATAGCAACACAGAAGTCATTATTTGAAAGTACATCTCCCTCATCTGCTGATTGTCACGGACAGTAGGTACAGATCCCCCCACGACGCTGAGGTTAGCTCCTTATTCACAGCTCCTTATTCGAATTTTTCGTTCCACCTTAAATGCTTAAGGTGGAACTTTGTAAGGTGGAACGAAACCAATTGTTGCTGGGACATGGCCATCGAAAATGAAATGGAGCCACACAGTTCTTCGGTTTTCTTTGTCTGGAGAAAGTGTAGGGATCTGTGTTGTTCTTTGCAGCAACAACACAACACTTCATGAGTTACTTGTCTTTGCCTGTAGCCGTAGCACTCGGCCGCTTATCTGTTCTCGTAAAAACACCAGACAAAAATGTTGGGTCTTCAACTAATCTAGTGGGTCTCGACAGATGAGGGGTGGTTCTATGCAAATTGGCCCAGTGTCCCCTTAAACAATGCACTTGAATACTGCGAAATCCAGCTGTAGTGAAAAAAGATCACGATCATCGAATTGTATAATACTCTGAGCCTGTCCCGGGCCAGCGGGCGCGAGGCAGGGGCTCACCCTGGGCGGGGCGCCGGCCCACAGCAGATTTTTTCACAGCAGTTGGATTTCAGAGCCTTCAGTGACTGTATATTAGTGCATGTTTGAATCGGGGTCTTATGAATCACAAACTCAAAAATGTTAACATGGTTTTACAAGGTAGTTTCTAAGGACACTTCTAATCTAATTTAATTGTTTTCAGTTTTTATTGAAGTCATTCACCTTTTTCCAGCCTGCACTGTGAGGGTTTGAACAGTGAATTCAGTGTTAACGAGAACAATACAGTATGTTTGTCTTATTAGTTTAAACAGATTGTGTTAACTATTGACCTGCACAGGGAAAGGTTAAAGATAAACAGTTCAGATAATGGATGGATGGATGAATGGATGGGTGGGTGGATGGACGGATGGATGAATGGGTGGGTGGATGGACAGATGAATGAATGGGTGGGTGGATGGATGGATGAATGGATGGGTGGGTGGATGGATGGATGAATGGGTGGGTGGGTGGATGGACGGATGAGTGGATGGATGAATGGGTGGGTGGATGGACGGATGAATGGATGGATGAATGGGTGGGTGGATGGACAGATGAATGGATAGATGAATGGGTGGGTGGATGGAATGATGAATGGATGGATGAATGGGTGGGAGGATGGACGGATGAATGGGTGGATGGATGGATGGATGAATGGGTGGGTGGATGGACGGATGAATGGGTGGGTGGATGAATGGGTGGGTGGATGTACGGATGAATGGGTGGATGGATGGACGGCTAAATGGATGGATGGATGAATGGGTGGGTGGATGGACGGATGAATGGATGGATGAATGTGTGGGTGGATGGACGGATGAATAGATGGATGTATGAGTGGATGAATGGGTGGATGAATGAATGGATGGATGAATGGGTGGGTGGATGGATGGATGAATGGATGGATGAATGGTTGAATGGATGAATGGGTGGGTGGATGGACGGATGAAGGGATGGATGAACGGATGGATGAATGGGTGGGTGGATGGACGGATGAACGGATGGATGAATGGGTGGGTGGATGGACGGATGAATAGATGGATGAATGGATGGGTGGATGGGTGTTAACTGTTTTAACCGTAGGGCCAGAGCACATGTTAACATGACTTTATACATACAGGCAGGTTGTTTTGAAGGAGGCTTAAACACAGACTGTTAATTATCATTTGGACTGAAAACATTGAAAGTAACTGGTAGTCTGTTTTCTTTGTGTGTGTGTGTGTGTGTGTGTGTGTGTTTACAGGAGATAGATGATTATATCGTCCAGGCCAAGGAGAAGAGCTACGAGACGATGGTGAACTTCGGTAAGCAGGGCCTGAGCATCGCCGCCACCGCTGCTGTCTCTGCTGCAGTCAAGGTAAAACACACACACACACACACACACACACACTGAAATACACACAAGCAAACCTAAATACGCAAGTATGCATGCCCCTGACATACGCATTCTCACACACACGCACAAACAAGCACTGACTTAAGCTGCTGTCAGGGTTACAGTTCTTATCTGTTTGCTGGTCAGCTGACCAACACTAATGTCTTCAGCCGGGGGGGCTGTGTGTAGCAGCAGAGACTTAACACAGGGCACGGTGGGCTTAAGGCACTTTTGTTTTTGCGGTCTTTTATCATATATAGTCTTGTTTGAGTTTTTTTTTTTTTTCTCAGAAAACTCCCACAGAAATGTGTCTTCAGCCCAAACAGACAGTCGCGCTTGTGTTTTGTCGACCTCCCAGTTGTTAAGTTTGTTTCTTCGTTTTTGTTTGTATAGACAGTAAAAAAAATAAGAGCTTCTTTCCAAGTCTGTTCATTGTCGTAACATTTGACCAATGAAAAGCTCAGCCCTGCTTTCGGCCCTGCTGTCGAGCTGCTCAGGTTCTGGTCTCTTTATGTATAATGGAAAAACATTGGTTTGCAGCATGGATCCTTTGGGCTCATGTATTTCTGCTCCAAAGACACATTTTATTGACTGTGCTGCCCTAAGGAGAACTGCGTGTGGAGCTGGACTCCTGTGGGTGCAGCTTAAAGTAATATGACAGGGTGTCCGGATACTTTTGGGCACGATGAGCAAGCTCACAGGCAGATTTAATCATACTGGAAATCTGAATTAGTTCCTAGACAGTGGAATCAGATCAAGCTCAGAATTTTACAATCCCAACATATATATTTAATCTGCATTTGCAACTGTTTTTGCCCTGATCTTTCCAGCTTCGCTGCTAAAAATGCATTCTGTTTGCTTAATTCTGAAAATAGCTATTTCTGTGATTTCATCTTTTTATTTTTACAACTTCCTCTCTCCTTTTTCTTGTTCTTCTCTCTGTGCGCTAGACTAACCTCATATAATGGTCTCTGTACCTGGCTTATGGTGGTGGAGCTGCAGGTAAAGTCTGATTTGTTCTGTTTCGTGACGCTCTTCCTGCACGCGAACACGTACTAACAGAATTAACTGATCATTATTTTTGCCAGTGTGTGCTTAACAGCAACCTTTGCTGGTCAAACTAGATTAGATTTAGCGTCACAGGTTTTAGTTTTAGCATCACTGGTTTTATGAATGAAAGAATGGTAAAGTGTGTTTTTGAAGTTAAAAGAAATTATGAGTGTTAATGTATAAACTGTTTTTGAAGCTCTGTAGACTAGGCGGGTGTTCAGATATGTTACTCTCACTTCTTTAATTTATTCACATGACTGTCTCCACAGGGACAGGGCGCCATCAGTGAGCGTCTGCGGAGCTTCAGTATTCCTGACATCACACAGATCCCTCCTGACCAATCAGCATTCGGCAGATCTCTGCGGACCAATCAGAATTCAAACCCCAGCACAGAGGGCTCTGGTAGGTTAATCGTCATAGCAAAGTAGTTTGTTTTATTTCACTGGTTAATTATATATACAGTAAACCCCCCCACTTTAACGCAGATGAGCAGTCACGGTTTCAGTCCAACGCAAATTTTTTCTGAGGAATGAACTAATAATTGTTGCTCCCGCACTAACGCGGAAACTGCAGATATCCTTTTTTCGTGGCAGTATGTAATTTTTCATGCACTAATTTTGTAACATAAATATTAATGTAAATTCAGCTACATTTCTGTATAAAAAGTAACTATAAATGTTTTGCTACTGACGAGAGAAACACAAAGAAAGGCGTCTTGGGATGGTGAAACACTGCTGTACTCAGAGGCGGGAGGTTTGAAAGTAGCCGATCCGAGAACGTTATTTGTTTCTCCTTGCTGCTGATTGGCTGCTGCCCTGTGACGCTGCAGTCCAGAATTTCCCCCACGGAGCGTCTCGAGTGTTTCTCTTGTTTTTACTGTATTTACCTGCTTATACCAAAGAAAACACGCTGCATTAATTACAGTACAGTCTATACAGGGGTAACATCGGTATTTAGAGTCTAGCACTGCGGGTGTACAGTGTAAACTGTACAGTACGAACACTTTACATTTTCTTTAAGGGTAATGTATTAAGTTTTTAATTAAATTAAAGTATTTTAGGTGCATATTTGGGGGTTTACACTATAAAAATAGGCATTTTTAGGCTTTTTTTTTTACCACATCACAACAACGCGGTTGTCACTATACAGGGGTGCTCTTGGAACGTAACCCCCGCAAAAAGCTATAGTTTATTGGAATTCCACAGATTTGTCAAGTTTTCAACAAAATTCATTGTTTGTAAGCAAAGTAATTCAGTATTTTAATGTGAAATGGTTAATTTACAGTGGTGGTGAATGGAACTAGATGTCACCAGCACAAATACAGCCGTTTTATTTACTATTCCAACCCAGCAGTGAAGCTCCACGTGTCTCTGTCTTTATACTAACTGTTGATGGTAAAATAGTGGTAAATCTGAGCTAAATCAAATTTGTTGGGGACGATTTTGACATGCATGCATCCCTCCCCCATGAATGGAGTTAAAAAATATGATTTTGTCTGATGTAGTAGTCTAACACAGTGTCTGGGGCCCAAGACAGTGTTTTAATAAAACATTTAATGTAGTAACTGTTGGTGAGGTTGGTTATAAAATAAAATAATGTTGTTTTGGTTTGGATCAGGGGTCTCAAACCCGTCCAGAAATGGCCGCTGTGGGTGCAGGTTCTAGTTCCAACCAAGGAGGAGGCACACCTGATCCCACCTCTGTAATCAGTTGGTCTTGGTTTTCATTACTCAGGTGTGGCTTTTTCTTGGTTGGAACGAAAACCTGCAGCCACAGCAGCCCTTTCTGGACAGGTTTGAGAGCCCTGATTTAGATTAATTTTAAAAGGAAATGGATACATCTTTATTACTGCCTAATTCACAGTTTAATGGGTGTCATTTCCAGTCTCCTGTGTTTCTGTCCCTATAGAGTATTACCCTTATAAACAGGAAGAGGATGGTAATGAAGAGGAAGTAGATGGAGCATTTCTAGAGGACGAGTCATCGCTGCCAAAGGGCCTGCGCAGATCTCAGAGTGTGAAGATCACCCGCTCCAAAGTAGTCCGCAAAGAGGTGTGTATTTATATTTATATATATATATATATATATATACAACAAAGAGCTCTTTTCAAAACACTTTAAATCCATTTTAATAGCTTTTAGATAAATTACATTTATTTACCCAGACCTACACATTTTACAAATGTTTAATTTATCCTGTTAAAACAGTTTGTTGGCTTAGTCTGAACATGTTCAACAATAATTGTCAAATCTAACAACAAGGCTCTTGATTATGAATCCAAATTTTATTTTATATTTTTTCAAAGTGCTATAAATCCATTCTTTTTTTGTCTTTCTTTTTGAGGCAAGAGACCATACAGTAATAAACAGCGAAATAAAGAAAAGAATAACTCGAAATACATTCATTTATTACAGCGGTCATTGGAGTTTGTGAAAGAACTGCAGTTTACAATCCATTTTAAACAAAGAAATAGTGATTTGGCATTTTTATCGCATTTTGGAAAAGAGATTTTATATATATATATTTATACTAATATATATATATATGTATATATATAT
>JBBIGA010118047.1:0-10083 GCA_037576975.1 Alestes dentex | reverse complement strand
ATGAAGCTCGTAAAACCAGCAGACAAAAATGGAGCATCTTCAACTAATCTAGTGGGCGGGGCTCGACAGGTGAGGGGTGGTTCTAGGCAAATTTCCTTGTCCTGACGTCACAAAAGGGGAGCGTCCAAACTCTCATAGAAGCACATGATTCCTGACACCAAAATCTTTCAACTGAAAATGGATGGATGTTTTTTTTTTCCACGCTTGGAGTGTTTATAGAAGCAGTAGAGACACAAATGGAAACACAAAAGAATGCAAAAAAGTGAGTTTTGCATAATATGTCCCCTTTAATATGCCTTCATGAACTGACCTGCATGGGCATGGCACCTGGAGGCATCTGGGCTCCAAAATTGATTCCCATCATGCCCTGCATGTTGGGCTGCATGACAGGGACCATGGGGAAACCCTGCTGCTGCGGCTGAACGGGCATCATTCCTGTTCAAAAACGAGGCAAAGTGACAAAAGGCACAATGTCCACACTCTTTCACACAGATCTGATTAAACCCACCACTACGAAACCAAACGCCTTCATTTTAATGCTTAAAATGATCTTCAGTTTGACCTTAATTTCCCATACAAGAAATTCAGGAAAATTAAGTGGGAAAAGTGCACAGATTGAGGCTGTTTAAGGAGTAAAACTACTGAATTTCCCCCTTACTTCTTCAAATTTGCCCCTTAAATAATAGAACCTCCTGAATTAACGCCTTAAATTTAAGATTAAGGGGTTTCACACTTAAATCTAATTTTAAGGTAAAATTAAGGGGTCGGTTACACAAATTAACGGGCACTTAATTCAAATGAAAGGGTTTGGTGTATTTTCAGGGGTAATTTAAGGCAGGTTTAAGCACATTTTAAGTACATTGTGTGTACAGAACTGGTCCTGCAGAGCTGACACATCAGTCTCACAACACTGAACCCAAAAACACACATTCCGAACCAGTGTGTTCAGAAATGCACAGAAAAAATATGTTTATGTAGATGTATACAGTAGAACTAATGACACTGGCAGTGATAGATGAAAGACTCTCTGCTAAATCTGCATATCAATGGTTTTTCATGTACAGCGGGATTCAGCAATGGTCGGATTTTCAGGCTGGTTGAGTTCTTTGAGCTAATTTTAGCACTAAGAGTTGTCATGATGCAGAATCATCAATTGGTATCTAACCTATTTCAAGAGGAAGACATTGTTTTCTTACAGAATATACTGCAACCAACAGTCTGAAACATATTCCTGATATAGAGTCCAGGATACATTTAACGCATCCACAAAGACATTCTTACCTTGTGGTGGTCCAAGTCCCCCTCCAACAGGGTACATAAAACTAAAAAAAAAGACAAAAAAACAGAGAAAATCAATTTGCAGGCTAGTGCGAGACGTACCACCAAGATCACACTTTAAGTGCAAAGACCTTAAGTCTCTCAATATTCAGGAAGTGGAAGCAATATCTTTAGATTTCTGAATATCTTTAATTCAAGGCAAGTGATCAATACAACCAAGAGAAACAGACCAAATAACACACGGCTTAGAATGACACTACTGAATCTGATTGTGCTTTTCTTAGCAACTAAAATATGCCATGATTTTTTTTTGTCAAGGCGTCAAAAGAGGTGTGAGATGTGTATATTTCTAAACTAGAGCCATGATAACCAAGCCAAGAGCCTTAAACCAGACATTTATCTGATAACAGCCTTTAACAAACCTATTAAAAGATAAGACAAGACATTACATTATCCTGTCAAGAAGACTTTTTAGACCAGATAAGAAACTATGGGTCGGTTTCCCAGACAGGGATTAAGCCTAGTCTTGGACCACCCGTTCCTTTTCAATGGAAAATCTCTATTCACAGCACTTCATAATCCAGGACTAAGCTTAATCCCTGTCACTATAACCAGACACGTTCTAATTAACACACATCACAACCTCAACACAGCAGGTTCAGTGAAAATCCATAAACTGGGTGCTAGTGTACTAGCAAGGATTCAGACTTCTGAAAGATAAAACAGTTTTCTGATTCGATCGCAGCTGTGAGTTTAACCAAAGACGATGTCAAGCTTCAGCAGTGGCTCTGATATGTAAATCACTCAGGCTTTGTCTAGTACTAAACCCTGACATTTCTGATGGTCTCTTACTACGGTCTCATGTTCACACGACATGATTTTAGCCCTGATTTTCCAGAAGCAAGAAGACCAGAAGCAAACACAGAAAACCCACTTGTGAAAAACCTCCTATAACTACCTATTTTTGTAGTCTAACCCTTAAATATGCCCCCAAATATGCTCCCAAAACACTTTAATTTCATTTTAAACTCAGCTTAATACATTACCCTGAAAGAAAATGTAAAGGTAAACTCGAGAGGGAAACTGTTCTGATGCAGGAATTCTGGACTGCAGCTGCCAGAGTTGCATCACAGGGCAGCAGCCAATCAACAGCAAGGAGAAACAAATAACGTTCTCGGATTGGCTACTTTCAAACCTCCCGCCTTAGTGCAGTGGTCTTTCACCATCCCAAGACGCGCTTTCTTTGTGTTCTTTATACAGTACTTAAACATTTATACAGTTACATTTTATATGGAAATTTAGCTGAATTTACATTCACATTTGTTATAAAATTACAGTAAATTATATTTTTCTTAATAATTTAGCACTAAAATGCATGAACAATTAGTATATATGGCCACGAAAAAAAGCAAAAGAAAAATGCGGAGGATATCTGCGGTTTCCGCGAACAATTATTAGTTTGGTTCTAAGAACAAAATCTGCAAATGACTGAAGCTCCGAAATCTGATTCGGTTCGATTGCTATGTATGAATCGTCAAAAGATCTGATCTGAGAGGCTCGCAGACAGCCGACAGATATCCGTCACACTGAACACCGGGACCTCTCCGACCCGCTGCGTCTAAAGGAGTGTGGCGACAAGCTACAGCCAATAAGAGCTCAAACATTTATTTTAATATCACGTTCTGTTTTCTTCTCATTTTTTCTCCTTGTTGATATTTTCGAACAAGATATCCCTGGTGGTGCTATCAGTGGTATCACATGACCCTGTGTGTCACTTTCTAAAAGTGTGTTTTATGGCAAAATAAAATTTGGAGACCAGAAAGGCAGGCTGGCGATTTCTCCTGGTGAGAAATACGTGTGTATGTGTGCAAACCACAACGATTAAGGTTCCAGTTTACAAGACAGTAAGTTGTGTACCGTGAACTGTACAGAGACCTGACAACTTCAAAAAGGCACAAGCAGCAAGAATGAAATAGCAATAATATTCCAGAAATCCTGAAGTAACACAATTGTTTTGAAAGTTGTTCTATGGGTTTACCTAATTGTAATCACTGTGCTTGAATGAAAAAAACGTAACTAGAAAAAATGTGATTCTGAATGATCACCATGACTAAGCTGAAACTGCACGGTTCGCTTTACTGGAGCGAGCTGCACTTCATAGGGCTTCATAATTTCCACTATTAGTCTATACTCATACATATACATCTCGTATGTACATATACACATACTTAAATAGGTTAGAAACATTTATTTATTTACAAACACATGTCTATATTTATATTTTTGTGTTATTTATAGTGTACCTTTTATATTATACTGTTGTGTTGTATAGTTTTTACTCCATTGTATATTGTATAGTCCTCTTTTTGCCGTAACAGTGTATATTTCCCAGCGTGGGACTAAAGAATGTTTATCTTATCCTATCAAGGGCAGGTCAAGCATGACATTTAGTGTGGTTAGAGAGTTGGCCCTGTGATCAGAAGGCCACGGGTTCGAATCCCAGGACTGCTAGTGGCTTCACTGAGGTACCCTTGAGCAAAGTACCGTCCTCACACACTGCTCCCCGGGTGCTGTGTTCCTGGCTGCCCGCTGCTACACTTGGTGAATGGATTAAATGGGTTAAATGGACTAAATGGGGAGAAGAATTTTGTGCTGTTCGCACTATGTGTTGTGTTCATGTATAACACTTCACATTTTCTCAAGAAAGCTTTCAGCAAATTTGTTCTGTCTGGATTGACTTCTCTCTATTACACCCCGCTGTTAGTGAGTGTTATCAGAATATGTGTTACTCTCTCTGTGAACTCCAGCTCTCTGGGAGGTCCTGACACAGCCAGCGTCATCATGCATCTGTCCACCCTCAGATTTAGCTTTAGAGCGCTCACGGAGCTGCATCACTACAGAGGAACACAACACCGGATTAAGCCAGAAGATTAAAGCTGGGAAAAGTCTGCCATTTCATCAGGGACCGGAGAGGCTTCACATCTCCACCCTTTTCAAATTCAAAACAATCACAAGCCAATCCTCACCTCAGCATTCTTCAAGAAACAACGAAGAACAAATCCTATGTAAGATTTCAGCTCTTCAAGATACTGTGTGCTTCAAACAACTGAACTTAAACAATACTGTTGTATTTTTTAGTAAATGGCCTGTAAGACATGCTTCGAATGTACCACTCTCCAGTCCATACAGACCGCGTTCGGAGGCTCAGCTGCAGAAACAGCCTGTTTTCAATTCAGACTTTTTGTTGTGTCACAAAACCTAACTCACATATGTACGAGCTGTTAATCCCTGCTGTATTCAACCTGGAGTCCCTTTAGAGTAACAGTACAGGGCAGCCAAACACACACACAAAAAAAAAACGTATTTACATACCTTAAAGGGACAGCAAATAAAAAACAAACAAAAGAGAAAGGCTGAAAACGCTCACAAATGAACTACTACTACTTCTGTTCTAAGAACCAAACAAATAAGTTGACCTCAGAGGAAAAAGAGAGAAGAAACACATTATACTGGTCTTTTAAAACCAGATTATGCTGATAGTATAGCACTGAGAAAAATCTTTCCTTTGGTGAAGATCATCATAAAGGCGTGTTCACACCAGCACCAAGCTAAATTAGGGTGCCCCTGGAAGTCTACAGAAAAGTGCTGTTACTGGAGGAGCACCGTTGATTTTTATTGCTCATTTGAGTATAGTTGGCTTGTTCGGACAACTCTCCTAAACACTGATGGGCCTGCACCAAACAAGGTAACTGTTAACGCGCCCATTAACTTGTGGTTCCTGTAAAACAGCTGGGATAACTGCTTGAGAGCGCTTGGAAAGCGATATAGCTAATTTGATAATACATACATTTTTCACAGGCTGAGGTTACAGGTGCACACCAAGAATCTGAAAATTCACGGCTGTAGCTGCCCCATGGAACTGCATTAAGTGCTTTTAATAACTTAATCTCACAATTTGTTTACACCAAAAACTCTCACCGAGCCTTTCTCCAATGCTACTGCTTTGAGAGACACGCCGGATAAAAGCCGACAAGCTGGTTCAGTCTCATGTGGTTAATTCAGCCATCGCCTGCTTGGTAAAGCTGAATTCCCTTCTTGGTCTGTAACATGTCACAGTCGGTCAGACTTCCAGCCTGTATCACCTGCCACAAGAACACCAGCTGGTGGGCTGTTACTAAGACAAAACCCATCCTCAGAGACACAGAGCACACTAACAATACCCCAAAGGTAATGTTAAGAAACAGAATTCAGTATCTGCATGGTAGAGGCACATCTGTGCACTGTTAAAGGCCAATTTATGTGAACATACCTAAGTGTAAAGTGACCATTTGTCATACATGAGCACACCACAGCACACAGTGTGAACAGTGTGAAATTCTTCTTCTGCATTTAACATATCTAACCCATTTAACCCAGTGAAGCAGCGGGCAGCCAGGAACACAGGGCCCGGGGAGTGGTGTGCGGACGGTACCTTGCTCAAGGGAATCTCTGTGGTGCCACTAGCAGTCCTGGGATTCGAACCCACAACCTTCTGATCACATGGGCAACTCCCTAACCACTAGACCACGAGCTGCCCTTGTAGCTTGGCTCTAAGACACCGGGCAAGGCCTTTCAACAAATTCTCAGAGAATGAATTTCCAAGAGCCCTTCAAAAACCCTTCACCACCAAAAAAATTTCAGGACTGATAAAACTCACTCCACATCAGTATTTGTATTTCTGAGGCTGTTTGTGAAAACACTGAAATTTTGTTCATTTTATAGCCATACTGTCTCTGAAAACATATTCTCATGCCTGCACTACCTTAATAAAAACGTTCGAAAAAGACATTTTGAAATAAGCATCCATACTTCTTTCAAAATGGTATGCATGGGAGAGTTTTGTGTGACTATTGATATAGTCTTTATTAGTTCCTGTCCTAAACCAAAGTGGCAAAATGTGGACTCCAGATGTGTCTGGGCTGATTCAGCAACACTGTAAAAGGCAAACCGTTCCTGCAGTGACTTCTCTGAACTTCAGATGTTTTGTCTTGTTGTGTCTGGTTTCATCGCCTGTATCAGAGTTACCAGGAGCTGTGGTGTAAGAGCCAGACATTCATTATTTAAGCCATTCACCGGAGACCAGAGCTCCGCCGCTGAATAAATGATGAGACCGGCCTTTTCTGAAAGATATAGGCCTGTATCTCCACAGCAACACCAAATTCAGCACGCTGAGTGAGACCTCACGGCTGACCTTCTGAAACACCAACATGCACATGGTGGCACCGACACTGACCACAGGAAGGGTGAGAACAGTCTGTATTTGGATGCAGGGTCTCTAAAAGAACGTGTCTTCATGACTGATCACTCTGGAGCTGTCAGCTCTGAAGCCCTTATCTCCCTGGGCCTGAACAAGAAAAACACAAAACCCTCAATCCAGCAGAAAATGACACTCAGGAGTCAGGAAGGCTCACGGGTCCATTCAGTGGTTCTGGATGGAGATGAGCTTGAGATGATGGTGCAGTCAGGCTGCTGCCCAGCCTTCTCCAGAACCAGACCAACAAAGAGACGAGATTCCTATTCAACATCTCAAACCACCACTGTCAGAGCAACCCGGGAGGAGCAGAACCGAGCCCAGGAGACCGGCCGCTGCTGGACTCGGTGGTTAGCTCGGTCTATAACGAGCTTGTGAGAAAATCTACAGATGCACGGATAAAGATTTCAGTCGAGCCAGATAAACACACAAAGCCGATAGAGAACCTAAACACACCCGAGTGTGAGGGAGGTGTGTGTGGAAGATGAGAGGCGAGTGTCCGTCAGAGGAGACCGAGGAGCAGCTAACGGGCTAACACAGAAAAACTGCCCTGAGAGAGTGAGGGTGGTGTTTGGTGGAGGTTTGGTAAAGGTGTGATAATAGGGTGGTGTGGTGTTTGTGAGGATAATGTGAGGAGGAGGATAAGAGGAGAGAGTCCGTCTGAGCAGCAGCTAACAGGCTAACAAAGATAAACTACCCTTGAAAAGTGAGACTCTGACCACAACACCGTTACCCAGCCCGGCCTGCCGAGCGGTACCTGTCTCCCCGGGCCGGTGTCGGTGCTGAGCGGGTCAGTGAGAGAGAGAGAAGTGTATAATAAGGGGTTTCTGTACCTGCCGCCCCCCGATCCGGGCCGGAGCGCCATCTTACTGCTCCGCGGAGTGACGTCACCACGCCGCTTCCGGCAACACCTGTGGAGAAGATCCTGTTTACTGGGGTCAGTATGTTTGTATAGTTCTTTGTGTATTTGTTTGTTTGTGTATTTCTTTGTGTATTTCGTTGTATATTTGTGTATTTCTTTGTTGGTTTGTTTATGTGTATTTCTTTGTGTATTTGTTTGTTTGTTTATTTCTTTGTGTATGCTTTCAGTTTTACATGAACAGTCTGATTAGCCCAAAGATGAACTGTTCTTTACTGTAAAGGAGCAGAAACAAAACTTTTAAACACACACAGTACTGTTTAACTCGTTCATTTTTCCTAACGAATAAAACATTTGAAATAAAAATAGAATTCCCTCACTTACTCGCCACTTTAGAGACTAGGGTCCTGTTCCATGAAACAGGATTAAGGGAAAGTCTGTCTTATTTCAAGGAAAAGTAAGGGAAAGTAAGCCAGACTTTCCCTTAATCCTGTTTCATGAAACAGGACCCAGAGACCTGAGAGCAGCCTGTTTAAATCAGACCCAGCAGTGGTTCAGTTCTCTCCCTCTGACTGAGCGGTCAGAGAAACACAAAAACAGTCAGACTAGTACGGCCTGGAATTTAACTGTCACTGATACAAGTCTGAGCTAGGAGGTGTTTTTAACACGCAGCTGCTTATATTATTATTATTTTTGTTGTTTTGTTATTATTATTATTATTGTTGTTGTTGTTGTTATTATTATTGTTAAATTACTGAGTCTTGTTTCTGTCAGAAAGGCTCTGTTCTTCAGAGTGGAGCCTAGTGGGCATGGGGACAGAAGATGGCGCCATTATACTGGAGAAGGATTCTTCTCCCCACAGGTCAGATCTTCTCCCTCTCCTGGGCTCCAGAGGAGCAGTTAGTCCAGGATACTTCATCACGTTCCTCGGTTCAGTTTGATGGATTTGTGATTTTCAGAGTATTTTCGAAGAGACTGTTACACTCAGATATATTTGTGAGGAAAGAAAACAGAGAAACATGGACCCTTAGAAACTTCAGTCTCAACTGAAGAGCTCAAACAAATGAACGAGAAGTTCCACTTGTACAGAGAATCGTACAGAGAAGTTTTTTTTTTAATCTGCCTTTAATAGGATGGGTACTTCTGTATTCAGATGTTCATTATTTTCTTAGACATTTTACTCTTTAGATATTATGCAGGGATTCCTATCTAGTTATGACAGTCTTTATTTTCCCAATTTTTTCACCTCATCTGTCCCATGAATTCAAAAACAAGACACAAAGTACCAAGTACAGTACTGTGCTAAAGTCTTACGTAGATTATTTAACGTTATTTTTCTCAGTGTGTGAGAAAGTGTTTTTCTGATACCGGAGTTGACATTAGAATAAACACAAACAAACAGGAAAGCAGCAAAAGTATCAGGATTAATTTAGTATGTAAAAGTAGTTGATATTGTGTGAGCTGGTTAGGAGAACACAGGTTCGGTTCCAGATTCCTTTTCGGTTCCTTCAGCCATTGTTTGGATTTGTAAAACTCCATCACCAGCTCCTGATTTAATTGAATCAGAATCAGAAAACTTCATTGGTCCTTGAGGAAATTGCTTATGTTACGACTGCACAGACACACAGAGACAAGAACAATATAAAATATAAAGTCTAAATAAATCCAAAAAACATCTGTAAGAAAAACAGAAGGACTCTTTGTTTGAGGTGTTTGTTTTATGCTTTTATGTTAACTTTTTGGCTTCTGCATCACATTTTAAACCTGGATTTCCTGGATCTGATCCTAAAGCCAGTGTTAAAGGGACAACCCAATGAAAAATCGAATCTAATCTAAAACTGAATTTACTCCCTGTTTCCTCTCACCCCATATGAAGTTGATCCGTTTAGACCTGTTTTATGTCTAAAATTGACTTCCTAAGGTTTGTAGTGGAAATTCAGAGGGAATAGTTAAGAAGTAATGGAAATGGACAAAATAGAAATGCTTCCATCAGGGACCTTGTTAGAGCTGAGTGTCCTGGGGTTCAGCCCCCCGTGTTTCATGAATAACCCTGGATCTCAAAAACAATGAAACTTAGAGATGTGGCAGTATGCCCCTAGTTCAAAACTCCAGAAGTACCCCCCCAAACCTACATCTCTGTGACAAATCAAAACTGAAGCCTCAAATGTTTCAAGGTCCAAACAGCTCCATTTAGAAACAAGTCACACAGTGTAAGAGTCTATTTGATATTACTTAGCAGCTCAGTGTTAGACTAACGTTGAAGCATACTAATGCCAGCCGGATCAGTTTAAGCTTCCTTCAGGGTTCAGTAAATTAGTAGAGGCTTCCATTAGATAGATAGATGCTTTATTGTCATTTTGTCAGTGTGACGAGATGATGTTCGGGGCGAGCCCGCAGATGCACACAGCAAAGTCTTAGAAATATAAAAATGAAAAATTACAGAAGTCGTACAATTAAAGAAACCGTATGTGCATACTTATATACAGCAGAGATATGGGTTGCAACAGGAGTACTATAATAATATACATGTGGAATATTGCACTAGATTATAGATATTATAAATATAGGTGTATTTTGCACAAGAAGTATATATATATATATATATATATATATATATATGTTTGTTTGTTTGTTTTTTGTTTTTTGTTTTTTTTTG
>JBBIGA010118046.1:0-10083 GCA_037576975.1 Alestes dentex | reverse complement strand
ATATATATATATATATATATATATATATATATATATAATATTTTATTAATTTGAACACAGCATCCACCTTTAATATTCTATGACCTTTTCATAATGGAAGGACTACTAGAAATTCTCTAAAATTTCTTGGTATAAAGATCTTACCATAACGGTAAAGAATGTCTTTGCCTTCTCCTGTAAAGTTACAGTGACGATACACATTCTGCTCCTTGTAAGCACCTTTTTTTTTAAACCAAAATCTAAAAAAAAATGTGATCTACATGCTGGCTTTGACATTAGTCAGGTCACATTTGTTCGCCTTTGTGCCTTAAACCTCATTTACACACACTGAAGACCAGTGATCGAGCAGAACAATAATCATTTGTCCCATCTTTCAGTTTCTTCATCATCTGCTTGGCCAGTCCACCTTTGTTTGTGCATTTTCATGAGCCTCATGAGAAAAGTGTAGGTTGAGGATTTCACAAAAGCCCCCAGAAGTGAGACAGTAGTGGCACCGTCAAGGTGTTTGAGTGGACGGTACTGAAACGTCAAGCATCATATACACTGTAATATCATGCAAAATTATTTTTCTTACTTTTATTCTCATTTTTTGGGTAAGTGTGCTATAAAGTGATGATGCTAATATACCCAAAAACGATACATCAGATTATTGTTGTACAGCCTGCTTTTTCTGCTCTCCAGTTCTGGACAATCTTTATGCAAATAAGATGAACAACTCCACTTTTGTAAAGTAGTGTGTAGGAGGCTGAGGAGCAAGACGTATGTGCGAGTGAAGGTTTTTAAAAGTAAAAAAACAAACAAACAAACAAAAAACAATGAGGTGACTAAATGGCCGTCAAAAACACCAGGTAACACATAAGTTTAGTCAAAGTAAAACTGAAACAAAGCACTGCTTATACACAAGACTGCTCTAGCAACACTTGGAAAAGGAGAGGAAAACAAACTCCAGCTGGGTGAGGGGCGAGGTAAAAGGAAACAACAGTGGGGAAAGATGAGACTGACAAAAAGGTAAACTATGCTTATACCTCTTCCATTTGTAACATGCACTATATGGACAAAAGTATTGGGACAAACCTTTTATTCAGTTAATCTTCAGTTAATCACCTGTTAATCTTAATGCTTCAGCATACCAAGACAGCACCATGCTTCCAACTTTGTGGACCCAGTTTGGGGAAGAACATTTTCTATTCCAGCATGACTGTGCACCAGTGCACAAAGGAAGCTCCATAAAGACATGGCTGGATGGGTTCAGTGTGGAAGAACTTCACTAACCCTAACCCTAACCCTTTTCACACTGTAAACAACAGCCTGGTAATGGTAATAGCATGGTAATAGCAATGAGGCCAAATATTAAGACAATACTGGTCTGTGACCAGTCAATTGGCTCTAATATAAAGACAGGTGCTATAGTACCTTGTTCAGTTGTGCCTCAGTGATCCCAGGACTGTTAGTGGCCCCTCTGAGGTTCCCTTGAGCAAGGTACCGTCCCCACACACTGCTCCCCGGGCGCTCTGGTCCTCTGCATGCAAAACTGTGGCACAACTTGCATTATACAAAGTCATTTTTGGATGTTAACATATTATCTTGTACCACAATTTTTTTGGATGTTAAACATGACCTTGTACCACAGTTTTTTGAAGGATAAAACTTTACCTTGTACCAAATTGCACGTGTCCTTTTCTTCTCTGTAAAATCCATTCACAGTTGGTGGAGCTAATTTTTTAGGGGAGGGGGGGCACAATTCTCTGGGCGGGCAAAGCATGAGAAAGGGGCGGTAACCTTTCCCCCTATGATGACATAAGGGGAAAATTCCAGATCGGGCCATCTGAGCTGTCCTCTGAACGGCGGAGCAGGATCATCAAAGCACGCTTTACACCTATCACCACTTCTAGCCACTGCAGGACCACAGGCAGGCTAGGGGAACTCGTGTTAATGGGAACTCGCATTCATGAGCATTCTTGCATCCCTTTATTAATTGGGCTATAACATTTTAATTCCATAACCTAGCCATACATGCCTTTTGTTGTTTTTTTTTAAGAAGACCCAGGGCTACTTATTCATGTAATTATTTGATGTGAAACTAACAAGTAAAAACTTGATATCATTTTTATAAGCAAATTCTAGTTTCGCCTCGCGAAATTTTACTTTTTTTCTTTTATTTCTACAAGACAATGTTGTTCAGTAGAGATTTAACTTTAGAAATATGTGGGGTAAAGGTCCATAGCCATTGTTATATATATATATATATTTTTTTTTCAAACTGGGACATTCTATGGCTTATTACAATATAAAAATATGTGCTTATTTCCAGACAAAGAAAAATAAATATATATGTGTTACATAGAAAGACAGTGGGAAAAATTGTTGATAAATTATATGGATGTTTTATGGAGTTTCAGCTGTGTGTTTTCTGTGGGAAACCTTTTTAAATTTACTCTCTTTTGTGCACATGATTACTCTGGAATAATTTATTGCACAAACAAGGGACTTAGACGATCGTATAGGGTAAGTCTTCCAGATTTCAGTGATATGTGTATCATGCATGTGTGTTACTCCTGTCGCGAGTTATGAGTCTGAGACTGAAGGTTACAAAAATGAACGCAAAATGCATTCATGGGGTTCAAAAGGTTAACTTTGACTAGGTGTGCATAGTTACAGTCGGTAGTTACAAGGTTAAGGGCAGTCTGAGTAACAGCAGACACATTCTTCATTTTGTAAGATTTGTAAGACAGAGGATTTGGTAAAAGACATACTCCTTAAGTGCCTCATAGGAGAGAATAATTCAGGAACATTCCTTAAGTGCTACTGTGTGTAATTTCACCTAAATGGACCATGGGCCCTACTCGGAAATGTGTATCCCTGAATATCACGAGATCACCCGAGTAGACGACTTCTTCTTCATACTGTTGTTTTGACAACAAAACCTCTTATTTCCAAAACAGCACATCATAGAAGAAGAAAAACTTTCCTTATTGTAATGGATGTCAGTGTAGCAAGATTTTGGTCAGTCACACAATTTGCAAAAAAAAACTGGAGTTGACATTGAGAATATAAAGCAAGCATGACCGTGCTAAGGCAATATAACGTCACTGAGCGCTCCAATACAAACTCTTTCTTAGTGACCAATAGGCCTGCTGGATCTTCCTGCTGCATAATAATACACTTATACGTAAACTTTACAGGGGAATGCACATGCCAAGACAACTGATACTGATACTGAAGCTGTTGTAGGATGACTACAAAATACAAAGGAAAACAGTGATCTCAGGACAGATAGCACAGGTGTCAAAGGCCTTTGGTGAGTGTTTTGGTTGCATAAACATGTACACTGAACAAGACAGGTATGTATGCCTTTCTTATGCTCTCTTAAAAGAAAACAACCTGTAAATGTCTAATCTGTGAAATCTAAGCTTTGTGGTTTAACGATTAGGAGAATCTAGAAGGTGTTTACGCTTGTGCATTTCAAATGAAGTCTCTGCATCCTGATATGCATCCTGTCACATCAGTTAGGCACCATTTCAAAAGCAAGTCTGGACAGGCTACTGCTATGTGTGCTTTTTGAACATATCGCAGTTACAGGTTGCTGAAGGACCAGAGAAAGGTGACAGAGGTGGTGAAGTATGTACGTTGTACATCAGCCATAACTGAAGCACTCGGAGTCAGAACATGGGTTAAAAACTGCAAGTTGGTGTAGCGAGAGAACGGCACAGAGTCCTTCACAGAAGTCTTTATGACTTTTCAACTTTCGTATTGGTAAGCCTAGATTGAATGTGTACACAAATGCCTAAAAATAACAACTTGTTAATCGCAAGAAGCAGGAAACATATTGGAAAGCGCAGGCGGAGCTCACATTACAACTGGCTGTGCATGTAGACAAGCTGCCTTCATTGCATTTAGATTACACACAGACTCCGTCACAATGCGTGTCTGATTACCTCAGGATCAGGATAACTGGATTCCAACATTTTCCATTCACCAGCGCAGACTTTTGAATGCCTATACGCCTATATGTGTCTTTTAAAGGCATATGAGTGCAACATCCAGATACAGGACGATCTAACCCTACAACTGCCGATGATAAACATTTATTTTTTCCTTGAAAGCAATTGGGCCAGAATGAGAAATCCGATCAGAAAAACAAATTTGAAACTTTCAGACCATGAAACATTTGTAAGTGATACCTTGAGTGCAGGGGTGCTGGAAGCATTTTTAATGTGGGAGGAGCACACTGGTAGAGTTTCTGGAATGCTGTTGTAATGTAGTGTGTGTTTTTGTCTTACGTTGTCTTATTTTGTGGGAAGAAAAATTAAATCCAATTAAAATTCAGTTTTAGTTACAGCCATTTCCACTTACTAGATATGTCTCCTCATCATACCATGCTGCCAATGTGGGAGAATGAAGATGAGCATTTGGGACATGTGGCACTAAAATTCATCTTTTTGAACTACTGCTAATGCAATCTCATTGGATGACTGAGCCAGCTTGGAAAAAAACCCCCACTAACCAACAACTCTGATATAAAGCTGAGTGAGGTGTAGGAAGTGGTTAATTTCTAGCCACCCAGAAAAAACAGAGCCTGCAGCATATAACAGCGAAACTGTTGCATTGCCATCATGTACTTCAGACAAACCTCAGACAAGCAGTGAGAAAAAAACTACCAATAGGACTATCAATAGTAAATGTGTAAATACAGTATATGGACAAAATATTTGGACACCTTTACACTAACAGGGACTTTAATGACATTGCATACAAATCCATAGACTTTAATATACAGCTATAGCAGCTTCCACTCTTCTTGGAAGACTTTCCGCATGGTTTTGGAGTTTCTGTGGGAATTTGTGCCCATTCATTCTGTAGAGCGTTTATGAGGTCAGACACTGATGTTGGAGAAGGCCTGGCTCGCAATCTCTGTTCCAGTTCATCCCAAAGGTGGGGTTGAGGGTCAGAGCTCTGTGCAGGTCAGTTAAGTTCTTCCACTCTGAAGTCATGCTGGAACAGAAAAGGTTCTTCCCCAAACTGTGTCCACAAAGTTGAAAGCATGGCGTTGTCCAAAATGTCTTGGTCTGCTGAAGCATTTAGATTAAGTCCTTCACTGGAAGTAAGGGGCCTTGCCCAATCACTGAAAAACAGGTGTATCCCTTTTGTCCATTTAGTGTATACATCCTATGTAAAGAGTCCCATTTTTGAGCATGATATAAATGTGTCAGTGCAGCATAAATATCAGCAGTATATTAGAGCTCTGATTCATATATTATTATTCTGAAGTTCATGACGAAATAAATGGCTCTGACTGTGTGATCAATTACACCTCCCACATGTGCATTATCATATGAAATCAAGACAGTCTACTGTATAACTGAATTTGTAGTACAAAAAAGTGCAGAACACATGGCCACCTCTTTTTGAGCTTTACCGGTGTTTCAGTGGCTTAAATGGAGTGCTCTACCTAAACAAAACTATGATAACTCACATGGGCCGACATTCAGATACAAGACACGTTGATGTCAGAATTGAACCTGAATTGCTGTAGGCTGCCACAAGACCCTCCACCATCAGTAAGCAGTTTACAGAGTTGCCATTCCTTCAGAGAACAAATATAGGAAGAGAAAGCAGAAGCAAGAGAGAGAGAGAGAGAGAGAGAGAGAGAGAGAGAGTGAAAAATAAGATGAGCAAGAAATTCCAAAACCCACTGAGAGGGTATAATTTAAGAACTAAATGTATTTCTGTGAGAAAATGCAAAGTGTAAATGTGTGGTTGCTATAAAAGTGTTTGGAGACACCCAGGCATTGGTTTTGTGCTCAAAAAAAAAGGTTTGTGTAAAAAGAAAAATATTGCTCACACTGTGGATTCAACCTTGCAATCTTCAGATTCTGAGGCCGGCACTTTACCATTTTCCGTGTTTTACTCCAAATGCATTCAATCATTTGAGGTGGAAACTGTGAATAAGAATCTGGTGAACAGGGATCAGACTGTAACCGTTGGAGTTGGAGCAAAACATTTTCCTGGTGCCTCGGAGTCTGTGAAAATGTTCTGTAGCTCACTTTAAAACGCTTGCTTATGTAGCTTCTGACACTGTACGTCTCACTATTATCTAGAATCGTGTGCTGAAGTTTGGTAGTACAGTTAAACACTTTGAGACCAGAACTCCATCTGACTAAACGTCTGACTCCCCCCATATATTTTTACATTTTTTTTAAAGAAAATGGTGAATTCTGCATTCTTTCCCAGGGTGTGTTTAATGTTGGAGGTCATACATGTAAACACCTGTAAACACCCACACTGCATGCTTCTGCATGACTCACACCCAGACACACACACACTCTCTCTCTCTCTCTCTCTCTCTCTGCAGGGGGGTGGGGGGCATTCACTTCTTTGGAAAATCACTTTTACATCAAATTGCACTTCTAAAAGGTTCTTTAAGCGATGCCTTAGAAGAACCATTTCAGTTCCCTAAAGAACCACTGCTGTAGGGATGATATGAGCGTGAAGAACATTTTCAAGGTCTACAGCACCTTTACGTGACTTTAAGTTCTTTAAGGTTCTTTAATGTTCTTCGCACCTCACCAGTCTCAGTTACAGGAAGAACCCTCCACTGAAAGGTTCTTTAAGGACCTGAAAATGACTCTTCTACATCATTGCCTGAAGAGCCCTTCCTGGAACATTTATGTCATGGTTCTGTGAACTTTAAGAAGATTTTGTGCCAGTTAGTGGCACCGCCAGGAAACTGTTGGCAAGAAAAAACCCACAGTGAAGCCATTAATGTCTTGAGTGCCATAATGGAGACCGAAACCTTCCAGCAGAAACAGCCTCTATACCTTTTTACTTCTGACTGATCTGGGATCAGATTTACTGAAGGCTTCTTGAAGGGCGTGGTAGGAGATAAGGAACCACGAGGGAACGTTACAGATCAATATAACTGAAAAAACTACTCCAGTTCAGTCTGGATTGATTTTCCAGCTTCTATAAAACTTCTCCACCTCTTTAATGTTGCATTTACATGCACCTTAAACAATGGTTCTCTGAGGGTTCTCTATTGAAAGCAAGTCTTCTGTAAAGAACCATGAACACTCACTTCCTTGTCCTTAGAAAAAATTCCAATACAAGGGTTCTTCAACTTCAGTTGTTACCTCAAAAAGCTTTGGTTTTAATGGTTCTATTTAGGACCAAAATGGATCCTATTTTTTGTACTACACAGTCATTAAAATTATTCTTTGACTTGATTTGATGCTGTATAGAACCATTTTAAGTTACTCATAAAACAGGGTCACCATGATAGCGAGGAACCACAGAAGCAATCAAATGGTACTTATGATTAGCCCTGACATAAAAAATTGTTCTCTACAGCATGAAACTTTAAAGAACCATTTTTATTATACATTTTGTACAGTTAAACTGCTCTTCACTATGACAGAACCCGGTTCTTCTATTGAAATGGTTCTATACAGCTCCCAAACAGATTCTGCCATGGTTGAATGTTAAAGAACCTCTTTTTGCTACTTTAGTTTTTTTGCTAAGAGCGTACCAAAAAGGTTCTTACAAAAGTGGAAAGAACCCTATCTGAGGGGGTCTTCTAGAGTTGACATGGTTCCTCGGCTAAAAAACCCTTGAAGAACCACATTTTACGGAACAGTTTTTGCTAAGAATATAAAAGAAAAAGTTATTTTGACTGGAAGCAACACCATACAAGGAGGTTTTCTTTGGAGTTGTCAAGGTTCTTGTATGAAAGACCCTCTGAGAACCTCTGGGTGATGAAGAATGAGCTCACCATCAGTCCTCCTCCGACCAGACCGCCCATGTACTTCACCTCCTCAGTGAGGTATCCGTCCCGGGCATACTGCACCGACCAGCCGGGGAAGAACAGGATGATGTTGCAGAGGACGGAGATGAAAGCCAGCGGGTACAGAGAACCCGCAATGAAGCGAGAACACTTTCCTGTACACATCCTGAAGCAGGAGGTCAGAGGAGCAGTAGTGGTGGAAGCTGTTCTGAGAAGGTTTCTGCTGCTCGGCTCCTCCCGTCTGAGCTCTCAGAGCAGATATGAACTTATGCTCAGCCTGTGTATGGTGGGATGGGCCTGACTTCGTCAGACAGATACTCTGTATGTGTGTGTAAATATGTGAGTGTGTGTGTGTGTGTGTGTGTGTGTGTGTGTGTGTGTGGAGTGGAACTCAGTTCCTTCCACAGGCCACACCTTGAGTGCCCCACATAACTGTTTTTCTAGCAGAGACTTTAGCAGAGATAGATTCTCCTGCTGCTCACACACTGTTTGTCCTTCAGCTCCCCCTAATGTTTTAACTTTCAGAACTTATTTATAACTTATGTATTTATAAAATCTGATTTCATTAAATATTAATGGTGGGCAACGATTTAAAATTTTAATCGTGATTAACTGCAAGATTTCCTGCGATTAATCGCATTGTTATAAGTAAAATTCAATAATGAATTCAAAAGCAGTGTATTGCGCAGTTTTATTTTTAAAGTATTGCTATATGAACAAAAGTGCAATAACATTTGGTTTGCAAACACTTTAAACAAATAAGGGGCTTTTTAACAGCAGTGTTCCCTTTAACACAGTTACACAGTTACAGTTCAAATATTTATCTAAATCTCAACTTAAACATTAATGTAATCAAATCAAATATAAAACCAAAGCTATTTGCCACTGCAGGGCATTCACATTTTATCTAGTTTGTTATAGAAAAAAAAAGTTACCTTCAGAGTCCAGATCCTGGAGAGCGGAACCATTATAGCTGGGGGGGGGGGGGCATGTGTCCCCCACTTTTTCCCTCCCGGGCAGGAACTGAGACATCTAGCAAGTGTCCCTGTTAGAGTGAGGTGAAGTGGTCGACCACAAAAAAGCACCAAACTTTTAAAATAATAGTGTGATGATCTTAGTTATTGGGTTTTTGTTATTGAAGTCAAAGCTGGTTCAGAGCGTGAGTTGTGGCTGTACAGCAAGTCAATTGTACTGGGAGAAACTATAATAAAAATAAGCTGCGAAGGGTCACTACAATAGTAATACAAAAAAACTGCATTAATGCGTGCTAAAATAATTGTCGCGGTAAGTAAAAAATGGGTTAACGCATTAATAAGGCGTTAACGTGCCCAGTTTAAATATTTAAATATAAAAGGTATAAAACCAGTGTTTGTTCTCCAACACACTTGGGGTTAGCTTTTCTTTCGCATGGCCAGTAGGGGTTATATTACATGTTTATATTTCATATTATTACAATAACCTTGGTTCTGCGTGGCACAGGAACATCAAACAAGGCTCAGCATGACGTCTGACACCTTGAGCATCAACCCAAACCAGAGGAACTTTTAGGGACCGTTTAAGGAGTGATTTTGCCGTATGACAACAATTTATCATTTGTTTTGCTTCCCGCATGGATCTGAGCTCTTCGGGTTCTGAAGGTTTATACAAATAGGTTCTCCACTTGGACTGGTTCCTACTAGTCAGGAACCTGTGGGGCACCATGACAGCTGGAGATATATAAAATCTCAAATCTCCTCACTTTTTTAGGTCCCTGTAAGAGAGCGTGATGGACATTCACCTGAACCCAAACACAATCAGAGAATGTTCTGTCCAAACCCAACCTGGACCAAACACTAACAGAACAATGCCATCACCGCGCAGTGGCGGGAGTACCCCTCATTAAATGAAATCTTTAAAAAAGGATAAATAAATTAAGATAATCAGGTGTGGCATGGTGGTGCACTATTGTAGTGCCATCACCTTGACAATGTTTATGTTCTACAGAAGTGGATAAAACTGAATTTTCCAGAGTGCATGCCCTTAAAAGCTATTGAGAAACAGTACTGGATGAAACAGATAATTGGTTATCTGTGACTGACATTTACACTAGTTTGCCCCCGTGGTTAGCTAACTTCTCGCCAACTTATCTACAGAACATATAGAGATGGGCTAGAGGGCTTTGCCCCACACACTTCTGAAACCAAGGTTACATTTACATTCACATTTACATTTACGGCATTTAGCTGTTGCTCTTATCCAGAGCGACGTACATCAGTGCTCGAGTAGTCCACGTCTGTATCTTAGACCTGTAAAGATAAACTTAA
>JBBIGA010118045.1:0-10083 GCA_037576975.1 Alestes dentex | reverse complement strand
CTGACCTTCTCTGTACTTCTCCATCAGCATCCTTAAAGCAAAGATAGCATCTGTAGTACTCTTTCTTGGCATGAAACTGTACTGCTGCTCACAAATGCTCACTTCTGACCTAAGCCTCACGGTTATGGAGGAAGGCAGGTCAAAATATCTGGGCTCCCACCTAGCCTCCAATAAGGGAGGAAAAATAAATAAATCAATCCCCTCCTGGAACCCCTCCACCACAATAAGGTGTTCTTATGATCCCAGGAGCTGTTGTCGGGGGCTTGTGCCCCTGGTAGGGTCACCTATGACATGTCCTGGGTGAGGAGAAAGACGAAAAGCAGCTCAAGAGACCCCTAATGATGAGAAAGAACATGAAAAAATGTTTTCCCTTGCCCAGACGCGGGTCACCGGGGTCCCCCTCTGGAGCCAGGCCTGGGGGTGGGGCTCGATGGCGAGCGCCTGGTGTCCGGGCCTATACCCGTGGGGCCCAGCCGGGAAAAGCCCGAAGAGATGACAAGGGTCCCCCTTCCAATGAGCTCACCACAAGTAGGAGGGGCCATGGCGGTCCAATCCTCGGCTGCAGAAGCTAGCTCTAGGGACGTGAAATGTCACCTCTCTGGTGGGGAAGGAGCCTAAGCTGGTGCACGAGGTTGAGAGATTCTGACTAGATATAGTTGGACTCACCTCAAGGCATGGTCTGGGCTCTGGAACCAGTCTCCTTGAGAGGGGTTAGACTCTCTTCCACTCTGGAGTTGCCCATGGTGAGAGGCGTCAAGCAGGTGTGGGCATATTTATTGTCTCCCAGCTTGCTGCCTGTACATTGGGGTTTACCCCAGTGGACAAGAAGGTAGCCTCCCTTCGCCTTCGGGTGGGGTTACGGGTCCTGACTGTTGTTTGTGCCTATGCGCCGAACACCAGTTCAGAGTACCCACACTTTTTAGAGTCCTTGGAGGGGTCACTCCTTCTGGGGATTCTCTTGTTCTGCTGGGGGACTTCAATGCTCATGAGGAATGGCCCCCTGATCTGAACCCGGGTTGTGTTCTGTTATTGGACTTCTGTGTTCATCATGGTTTGGCTATAACAAACACCATATTCAAACATAAGGGTGTCCATATGTGCACTTAGCACCAGGACACTCTAGGCTGCAGTTCAATGATTGACTTTGTGGTTGTTTCATTGGACTTGCGGCCGCATGTATTGGACACTCAGGTGAAGAGAGGGGCGGAGCTGTCAACTGATCACCACCTGGTGTTGAGTTGGCTCCGCTGGTAGGGGAGGAAACTGGTCAGACCTGGCAGGCCCAGGCCTGCTGTGAACATCTGGCAGAGTCCCCAGTCAGAAGGAGTTTCAACTCACACCTCCGGCAGAACTTCAACCACATCTTGGGGGAGGCAGGGGATATTGAGTCAATATTCCGCAACTCCATTGTCGAGGCGGCAGACCGGAGCTGTGGCCGTAAGGTGGTTGGTGCCTGTCGTGGTGGTAATCCCCGAACCCGCTGGTGGACACCGACGGTAAGGGATGCCATCAAAAGCTGAAGAAGGAGTCCTACCAGGCCTTTTTGGCCCGTGGGAGTCCGGAGGCAGCTGGCAGGTAATGGCAGGCCAAGCTAAACACAGCTTTGGCAGTCGCTGAGGCAAAAACTCGGGTGTGGGAGGACTTCGGAGAGGCCATGGAGAATGACTTCCGGATGGCTTTGAGGAAATTCTGGTCCACCATCTGGCATCTCAGGAAGGGGAAGCAGTGCAGCGTCAACACTGTATATGGTGGGGACGGGGCAATGCTGATTTCAACTCTGGACATTGTGGGTCGGTGGAAGGAATACTTCGAAGACCTCCTCAATCCCACCAACTCGCCTCCCACTGAGGAAGCAGAGTCTGGGGACTTGGAGGTGGATTCTTCTATCACCGGGGCTGAAGTTGTAGTGGTGGTCAAAAAGCTCCTCTGTGGCAAGGCCCCAGGGGTGGATGAGATCCACCTGGAGTTCCTTAAGGCTCTGGCTGTTGTGGGGCTGTCCTGGTTGACACGCATCGGGGGCAGTGTCTCTGGATTGGCAGACCGGGGTGGTGGTCCCCCTCTTTAAGAAAGAGGACCAGAGGGTGTGTTCCAACTATAGGGGATCACGCTCTTCAGCCTCCCTGGGAAGATTTATTCAGGGGTGCTTGAGAGGAGGGTCCATCGGATAGTCGAATCTCGGGTTCAGGAGGAGAAGTGTTGTTTTCGTCCTGGACGTGGAACGGTGGACCAGCTCTATACCCTTAGTAGCATCCTGGAGGGTGCATGGGAGTTTGTCCAACCAATCTACATGTGTTTTGTGGATCTGGATAAGGCATCCGATCGTGTCCCTCAGGGACTCCTTTGGGGAGCGCTCTGGGAGTATGGGGTGCCGGACACCTTAATAAGGGCTGTTCGGTCACTGTACAACTGGTTCCAGAGCTTGGTCCGCATAGCCAGCAGTAAGTTGGACTCGTTCCCTGTGAGGGTTGGACTCCGCCAGGGCTGCCCTTTGTCACCGATTCTGTTCATAACTTTTATGGACAGAATTTCTAGGCGCAGCCAGGGTGTTGAGGGGGTCCGGTTTGGTGACCTCAGGATCAGGTCTCTGCTTTTTGCAGATGATGTGGTTCTGTTGGCTTCATCAGGCCGAGATCTTCAGCTCTCACTGGAACAGTTCGCAGCCGAATGTGAAGTGTCTGGGATGGGGATCAGTACCTCCAAATCCAAGACCATGGTCCTCAGCCAGAAAAGGGTGGAGTGCTCTCACCGGGTCGGGGATGAGATCCTTCCCCAAGTGGAGGAGTTTAAGTATCTCAGGGTCTTGTTCGTGAGTGAGGGAAGGATGGAGCAGGAGATTGACAAATGGATTGGTGCGGCATCAGCAGTGATGTGGGCGTTGCATCGGTCGGTCGTGGTAAAGAAAACCTGAGCCGAAAGGCTAGGTTCTCGATTTACTGGTCGATCTATGTTCCTACTCTCACTTTTGGTCACAAGCTGTGGGTAGTGACCGAAAGAATGAGATTGCGGATACAAGTGGCCGAAATGAGTTTCCATCGCAGGGTGGCTGGGCTCTCCCTTAGAGATGGGGTGAGAAACTCAATCATCCGGGAGGAGCTCAGAGTAGAGCCAGATGAGGTGGCTCGGGCATCTGGTTAGGATGCCTACTGGACGCCTACCTGGGGAGGTGTTCCGGGCATTTCCCACTGCGAGGAGACCTTGGGGAAGACCCAGGACACGCTGGAGAGACTATGTCTCTCGGCTGGCCTGGGAACACCTCGGGATCCACCTGGAAGAGCTGGACGAAGTGGCCAGGGAGAGGGAAGTCTGGGTTTCCCTGCTTAGGCTGTTGCCCTCGCAACCCGACTCCGGTTAAGCGGGAGAAAATTGATGGATGGATGGATAAATAAATAAATAATTTAAAAAAAAAACTGAAAGCCACCTGTAGATTAAGACATATATTTATAAATAAATCGCTGAGCCAGCATTGGAGTTTAGTTAACACCCTTTTGGGAATTTATTGACATAAAATTACATCATTTAGTTTACACCAACATCAGCTGAAATAATGTTCTTCTGTACATAAGTCATGGCCTGTTCAGGGTCGATAAATTCCTTCTCCTCACCTCCATGCGTAATTCGAAGCTGTGCAGGGAACAGCAGCCCACATCTGATGCCCTGTTGATTGCGGAGAATCCTCATGACATTTGTGAAGGCAGCTCGGGCTCTGGCCACATTTGTCGTGTAATCTGGGAAGATGCTAACTGGTGTTCCATTAAAACAAAGAGGGCCCCAGTTGTGTGCAGGGCGCAGCACCTCTATACGTTCTTGATAATAGTGTAGTTTGGCGACAATCATTCCAGGCTTACCGCCCGGCTGTGTCGGACCCAGGCCACGGTGTGAACAGTCAGTCAATGGCTCCTTTTCTAGATGCAAAACCTCGGTTAGCAACTTAGCAACCAAAGAGGTGGAGCTAGAGCCCAGCCTCTCGGGAACACCTGTGATCCTGAGATTACACCTCCTCATACAACCTTACATATTTTCACACTTTTCCTTCAGTTCCCTTACTTCTGCTTTCAGCCCTCTCACTGTGTTTTGTGTTAGCCTTTAATAAGTCGATCTCTGAATGAAGCACTGCGGTGCTATTACTTGTTTCGTTTTTTGCTGCTTGTAGCTCATTTTTAAGAAACGCAAAATCGCCCGTGAAAGAATCTTTGAGTTCAGACTTCAGCAGTGCTGAAATGCCTGCTCTGAGCAAGAGAAGAATCTCAGTTTTCAGATCAGAGGCGTCCATAGAGGAGGTGTCACTGGGAAGCGGCGGGTGTGAGAATGGACCATCTGGGGTTCTGGTGTCTCTCTGGTCTGAGGTGGAGTCAGGCCTAGTATTGGAGATTCAATGCCATTTTTGCATGCTGTCGGATCAGCTTTACTTTTATATTGCAAACTGAAATATTGACTCATCACAATGATGAAATTCACAACAAAAGAAAGGAGAAATTTAAAGAGGCTAAGCGGGAGCACATGCCAAACACAACCACGTCCCTACAGCGTCGTCGATGTCTGAATTTTTGAATGAACTAAATTATATGCACTACACAGACTATACTCAGTGAGAGGACTATACTATTATACAGACTTGAGGAACGCATGCACATAAGGAACTAGATATTGCACAGTGGTCCTTATGCAGAAAGTCTTGAATCTAAATCAGTGTTAAACACTGCGGTTTTATTTTACTTTTCTTCTATTTCAATCCACAAAAACTCTCTCACCAAGTGACTTTGGCTGAATAGATTCATTGTGCTGTTGCCCCAATAAAGTATATAACTGGATGCATCAAGACTCAAATTTCTCTAATTAAATAAAGATAAAATGGAGATGATCTTTTTTGGAAATAAAGAGGGAAGATCATGCTCAGTGCCCACTTGGAATCTATAGCACTTAAGACATTCAAAATTAATGTGATCTCTAAAACTAAAGTCTCCATCCTTGATCAAGCCAATATTTTTTACATGTCAAGCTCTCAGGAGACACTGAACTGCTTTCAAAGAGTAGCCAGATAGAATTCTTGGTTTCACTTTTAAAGTGCCACTATTTTCCTTTTAATAGGAAAATAGTAAGTAATGTCCATATGTTTTGTTTTTTTATTGTATCGGCTATAGAGAAGGGTGAGAGTAAGACACCTAGGTCGTTGGGGTCCTTGGCAGTTTCAACATCAGTGCTCCTGTCTGTAGTGGCTTCCCCCCTCGGTCCGGTGTGCTCCACAAGTGGAAGGTTTGGTGCCCTTTGTGTGATTATTTATGTTATGTTTTATGCTATTGGTCTCCAATGTGCAAACAAAGATAAACATCTGCTAATTTATATTTGTTTGCATCGTTTCCAATGGCGGAATCAGGCGTGTGGCATTAGGGTTGTAAGTGATATGCAGGTATGGCGCGATATATGTTTTACATTTAAAATGTATGCATTGGGTGTTTGCTCCGGGGTCATTTGAGGTTTACTCAGCCTTTGTGTGCACGTGCTATGGAGCGTGCTGATACGATGACTGTTTCAAAGAAGCAAGAGCTAGGCTAACGATAACCGTTCTACACTTGCTCTGATGCATAAACACCTCTCATTATTCACTCATTATTCTGTGGTCTCAAGAGTTTCACACCTTTCTTAGTTGATGCTATTCTACTCACACTACCCTTTCCCGGGCGAGTCCATTTCTTATCAAGATACAAAGATAAAAATACAAGATACAAAGAAAATGTACTAGACTGTATGAATATAAATGTGTGAGACACTACATGAGTATAAAAGTGAAAAGACACTGCAAACTGGTTAACTAGTAAATTTTCCTCCACAGCTGACTCGGCGTACTGAAATCTGTCTCTGACCACATGTTGGCATCCTTGCTGTGCACTCTTGAACTGTAGTTACAAACTACCTATTTCGAGTTGATCTGCCACTTTTGTATTACCATCCCGAATGTATCTTTAATTTCTGAGTGTGTATGTATGAGAACATATTGTTTGGCTGAGTTTAGATTCTTTTTTTCTTTCTTTTCTTATTTTGGGTGATAGTACACATTTTTAGTATGTGAAGAGTGTTGTGTGTTAAGTGTTCTTTCTGGGAAAGTACCTGCTTTCATTGTGTGTTACTTTTTGTTTTTGTGCTGTGTCAGAAAGGTATGGTGTGAGATCCTTTAATCTTAGAGATGGCTACCGATCAACTTGGCAGATTTTTTTATTTGTATTATTGTGCATTCATCCATTTATTTATTTTTTGTGTATTACAGCAGTGGAGCTTGTCTGACTGGTTTAGCCAGTGGTGGTGGTGGTGTCTGTCCCTCCACTGGTTACAGTGTGGTGGTGTTGGGGCCAGTGTGGGTGAGCATGGGTGTGTGTATGTGTGAGAGTGTGACTGTTTATGGTGTAACAGTGTTTTAGAGGAATTCATCCAGCTCGTTGGGCTTTATGGGCTGGTAAGGACCTCCTTCTTCTTCTTTCTGTCATTTTATAATGAATGCCAGAAAAGAATTCTACACAACTGCTACATCAGGTATTAGTAATAAAAAACTTTTTAGTTACAGGTACATATTTCCAGAATAGTGAATGAAGCTCTAGATGATGATAAAAAGCTGTATTAGATTACCCAATTTGATTGTGTAATTAAACAATCAATGGAGGATAGTTCACAGTCCCACGGTGACCCTCAGCGGCCGCAGACCGTAATCATGACAGGACCCCCCCCACCCCCAGAGTGGCGCCTAAACGGACCTCCTGGCCCCCACAACAGCGGAGGGGGGAGGATGAGCGAACACCAAAGTCCACCCTCCAAGGCAGTGGCAGATGAGGCGGTGAAGGAGGTGACCTCCCTGCCGAAAGAGAGGCCGGGGTGAGAGCCATGGCTGCTGGAGCTGGCACTGAGGCGGGAGCCACAGCTGCTGGAGCTGGCACCGAGGCGGGAGTCACGGCTGCTGGAGCTGGCACCGAGGCGGGAGCCACAGCTGCTGGAGCTGGCACCGAGGCGGGAGCCACGGCTGCTGGAGCTGGCACCGAGGCGGGAGCCACGGCTGCTGGAGCTGGCACAGAGGCGGGAGCCACGGCTGCTGGAGCTGGGGAGGCCGATGCGGAGACCGGTGCAGGGTCAGGAGCTGAGGCGGCCGGTGTGGATACTGGTGCAGGGTCAGGAGCTGAGGTGGCTGGTATGGAGACCAGTGCAAGGTCAGGAGCTGAGGCGGCCAGTGCAGGAACCGGTGCAGGGTCAGGAGCTGAGGCTGAGCTGGGCTGAGTTGAGTTGGGCTGAGTTGAGCTGAGTGGGGCAAGGCGGCTTAGCTCAGCGGTGCTACGGCAGCTTGGTTTTGTGGCTCTGAGCTGACTGGAACCACGGAGAAGGCAGCTGGGCTGACTGGAGCCGTGGAGAAGGCGGCTGGGCTGACTGGAGCCACGGAGAATGCGGCTGGGCTGACTGGAGCCGCGGAGAAGGCGGCTGGGCAGACTGGAGTCGCGGAGAGGGCGGCTGGGCAGACTGGAGCCGCAGAGAGGGCGGCTGAGCTGACTGGAGCCGCAGAGAGGGCGGCTGGGCTGACTGGAGCCGCGGAGAAGGCGGCTGGGCTGACTGGAGCCACGGAGAGGGCGGCTGGGCTGACTGGAGCCGCAGAGAGGGCGGCTGAGCTGACTGGAGCCGCAGAGAGGGCGGCTGGGCTGACTGGAGCCACAGAGAGGGCGGCTGGGCTGACTGGAGCCGTGGAAAAGACTGCTGAGCTGGCTAGAGTTGCAGAGACGGCTACTGGGCTGACTGGAACTACGGAGAAGGCTGCTGAGCTGGCTGGAGCTGCGGAGACGGCTACTGAGCTGGCTGGAAACACAGAGAAGGCTGCTGGGCTGGCTGAGTTGAGGTGGACTGAGCTGAGCTGAACTGAGTTGAGCTGAGCTGAACTGAGTTGAGCTGAGCTGAGTTGGGTTGGGCTGAGCTGAGTTGAGCTGAGTGGGTATGAGCTGAGTGGGTATGAGCTGAGTTGGGCTGAGCTGAGTTGGGCTGGATGGGGCCACAGAGAGAGCTGAGAGGCTGGCTGGGGCCACAGAGAGAAATGAGAGGCCGGCTGGGGCCACAGAGAGAGCTGATAGGCTGGGTGGGGCCACAGAGAGAGCTGAGAGGCTGGCTGGGGCCACAGAGCGAGATGAGCTGTGCACTGAAGCCACTTGAGGAGCTGAGCTGAGATGCAAGTCCATGTGCAGGCTGAGCTGGATCAGGCCCTCCAGTGTCCCAGGAAGCCCGATGTGGGCCAGCTCGTCTCTCAGGCGGGGAGCCAACCCTTTGTGGTACGTGGTCTGGAGGGCCGCGTCATTCCACAAAGCCTGGGCCGTCAGGATTCGGAACTCCGCCATGCATTCACTCATGGAGCAAGCTCCCTGCCGTATGTAGAGGAGACAAAGGGCTGAAGACTCACCAGAGGGACTAAATGGTCTGCAGGAGACAGTGAAGGAGCTGGACGGTGGGCTGGAGACGCTGGAGAAACTGAACGTACAAGCGTCGCCGAATGAGCTGGACGGCGTGTTACAGCTTCTATGGGGGCCACCATCTTGGATTCGCCGGGTCTGGTTCAAGATGAAGATGCTGGACAAGTCTGCATGGTGGAGCATTCTGTCACAATCCGGTCCTGTCCGGACAGAGAATGAGAGACGGAGGCACAGGCGCAGACTTTCATGTTGAGGATACTTTAATTAATTCAAAACAGAAACTGAACTGAAACGGGCACGAGGGCCGAACATAAAAATGGAACTAATAGAAGACAGAGACAAGTAGAAAAGGAGGCCACAGACAGGGAAAGGAGAAGAAAATGCTCCACACCACATCTGGGGACAGAGCACCTTAAATACCAAACCGGGGGCTAATCAGCCCACCGGTTAACTATCCCCAGCTGTGGGTGGAGGACAGTTTACAGTCCCACAGCGACCCCCAGTGGCCGCAGACTGGAATCGTGACATAACCATGCCTAACTAAACATCTCAGTCTACACTGTAAAAGTAATCAAGGAATAAAATAATGGTAATTGTAAATATAAGTGTTATTAATATGGTGAGTGACATCAAATCATTAAATAGTAGTATGGATATGGTCATATAAAAAAGTTTGGCTACCATTGGTCGAATGATATTTCTGATACTTTATTTCAGATATTTTATTTCAGGTGAGCTCGTAATCTGGTGCCCAGCTGACGAGCGTGTAGAGCACCAAGCCTCTACACCTGGGTTGCCCAACACCAAGCTCAGACACAGTAAACCATGACGTCACACAGACGAGATGGGACATGGGTATACCTAATACTCAGGAGACTGGGGCTGCTGGAGGCGTTGTTGAGGCATGACAGCATTCTACATATTTGTTTTGTTTTAAAAATGTAATTCAGCTTGTTCTAGGATCTGTTACAGCATGTTTAGTCTTTTGAAACTTTTCTGAAATTGTGTCCAAATGTCTTTTCAGATTTTTACTAGCTTTCTACTGAAACTTTGTGCATTCGGCATCTGTCCATTTTATCCAATGAACAACATGTGAACAATGTGAAGCATTTGGATATTCAACAGTGAGTTTTCAAAGTAATGATTGCTTTGTTTTACTGCCTGTCTACTTCATCAAGAAGTATTCTGATCACTTATCTTGGGATTCCAAAGAGCTGAAGCCCCCCATGAAACAAGTTAAGAGGAAGTTTTAAATTAGCCCATGTCATACTGACTGATGGCAGAAGCAGGCTACAATCATCATTTCACATGCAAGGACGACAGTGCCAATATTTCATTTACAGCAGCATTCCCAGATACACTATGACTGGGAGAAAAGGTTGGTGTTGCAGAGATACTGAACTGGAGCTGGAATAATCACAGTGAAGCCTCAATTCAACCACACTAATATATCTCAATATATATTTATTTGTTTGTGTATATATCACTTTATGATACATAGCACTCACTTTTCTTGCATTTGGAGAGCCCAAAATTAAAGAAATAAAGTTTTAAAATTTGTTGCTCACACTTTCCTTCCATACTCAATTCAATTCAATTCAATTTTATTTATATAGCGCTTTTTACAACCAGGTTGTCACAAAGCAGCTTTACAAAGTCC
>JBBIGA010118044.1:0-10084 GCA_037576975.1 Alestes dentex | reverse complement strand
ATGTTGAAAGGTCAAAGTTGATCTCATCTCGGCAACTCGTGTATCAAAATTTTCTCCCAATTCCCCAGTGGAAATTATGACGTGAGGGGGTGTTCATGTGCAGTCTTCAAGTCGGCTTCTGGTATTTACCATAATTCCCGTAGCACGTGAACGCAGCATTAGTCTTTTATTTTACGGTACGCATCTGAATATTTGGAACGATACAGGGAAGATTAGCATGTCCACTGCATAAGGCTGACAGGCTTTAGTTGTGAACCGCCACCCAACTTTTGGAGCAGTTGGTGGCCTAGTGGTCAGGGCGTTCGCCCTACAATCAGAAAGTCGTGGGTGCTGTGTTCCTGGCTGCTCACTGCTTCATTTAGTGAATGAGTTAAATGGTTTAAATGGGTTAATACAGAGGAAGAATTTAATGCTGTTCACACTGTGTGCTGTGGTGTGTTCACGTATGACAGAATGGTCACTTTACTTTATAACTCTAGTTCTCACTGCACACACTAGCCTGTACTGTGTCCCTCTGGACGATGTTTCTCTGACCCCAAGCTTCTTTATCTTCAGTCCAAATTTACAGAACTGAGCCTTGGACAGGTTGGGATTCTCAGACAGAAATCTTCAATGAAGATCTGCTGTAGTGTCAGTTAAGGCTCTCTTATGGAATATCTGTCCCTTCTTCTCGATTTCTCCAAACTTCACATTTATAAAGTGTGTGCATTAGGTTTCCTTAAGTTGATCTCTTTGGTTCTTCTCTGTGTACCACAACTTCACCCTTAATTTTGATGGTGTTTTATTTTTTCTGTTCCTCTTTTTTTTGGGATTTTTGAGTAGATGTCCCTGTTGGTCCTTGTGTCTCTAGAGATTTCTCTCTTCTTTTAGATGGTGGGGTTGATGGTGGGGATATTTATCTGATGAGGTGAAAATGGCTGGTCTTCTTGATGGTTTTGAAGAATTTCTTCATTTGTTTCTTGAACAAGTTGAAGTGTATCATCCTCGCTTGCCGGGATTATGTTTCATACCACTTTTTCTTGTTCTGTGATAGCTTTTTAAGCTTTCCGGCCACTCTTTTTTCTTTTCATGTTAATTCTTTGTCAGATCTTGAGTTTCCCTGATTTGACCATTTTGATTTTGGTTTTGATATCTGGAAATGCAATGGATGCAAGATATGGAATGGAGAAAAATCTGTTATCCTAAAGTAGAGGCTAAATGCTCTCACAAGGATTGGCACCGTGGTCGGGTCTCCTCCACTGGGTCCATCCGGTGCCTGTCCTTTTACGGACCCAGGTAAGGTGACCTCTGTCGCACACACGGGTCAGGTGATCCAAACATCAGCTTTTAGCATGGAGTGTTCCATGTCAGCACAATCCACATCCGCCAACTTCATCTCAGCCTGGGGAGTCCGAATATGATCCAAGGAGCAGCAGCTAATGCCTCGATGGCATGGCATGAAAGGGTGGCAGATGGAAAAAATAAAAAATAAAAAAAAAATAAATAAATAAAAAAAATTCCTTTAGCACTTTCTCTCCAGACCTCTTTGAATTGTGACCACTTGGTCCAAAGAGTTCACTCTGCCCCCAGAACAAATTAATATTGTCAGTAAACTTCAAGCCCCTTTGATTGCATGTGATTGCATGTGCGAAATGTGTTAAGGCTCAGAGAGTGTGAAAACTTATTACCTGAGTGGCTTGGTAACAGCCCACTGATAAATACTGAAATTGATGGCACTTCTCCTTCTTTGTGTCTGGGGTTAAGTAATTACTAGATTTTGTCCGCCCAGAATTTAGCTATGGCATTGTCCATTGCCTCAGTCAGCTCATCTTTAGTGCAGATGGAGGGGCACCAGGGGCAAGGGAGCAGATGGGCCATGGTTCGGGATGGAGCTCCGCAATCGCTGCGTGTTAGCGACTGGTCAGTGAGGCCTCAGTTTGCCATGTTTTGCTTGCAGTGGATGCAGGGTGCAGGGAGCTTGGCATCATGTATAAGAGCCGGGTTTTCGGCTTCTGCCCATTCTTCCACCGCTTCTCTGTCTGAGTTTGATATTGCATAGCCCCAAGCCAAGGTATGGCTGTCAAAGTCGCCAACTATGATTTTGATAGGATGGTTATGAAAATTGGATGTGCTGGTAAATTTAAAAGGTTTAGTTGGTGCTTTTTTAAATTGAAGTTATAGTGCAGTTACTGATATTTATTGTAATTTCATTTTCAGAGTTGCAATGCTGCCGACTGTATTGAGAGAGATGAGTTTGCAAAATCTGTGCTTCCATATTTTGTGTGAGGGATCTCAGCAGTGAGTGACATTCCTGGGATTTGAGGTCTTGTTTGATTTAGGTCCCTATGGATTTCCTGAAAGCAGAGAATATCATACTGAATGTTTTCACAAAGCGTTGCTAAGATCTTTGATTTGTCTTGGGAAAACGCCTCTATATTTATGGACACAACGACCAAAGCAGATTGGTCGTTTGGTGATTGGAGTTGGTCTTGTGGGATTGGTCATTTCGACACTGAGGGCCGTTTTGGCCCTGAAGAGGGCTGTTTGAATTAGCTGGAGTTAAGGGCTGCTGGTAATGGTGCCCATCTCTAGTAGGTAATAGAACCATTGTGGTGAGAGGATTAGTCAGCCTAGACTCTGCATTACCGAGTCTAGCTGCTTCCAGGGTACGCCGCGGGGAGGCTCCTTTCATGCACCCCATTGACGGGACTGAATTAAAGAGTTCGGTGAAATCCCTCTGTACTAATTCCAACTACTCTCTATTTAAATCATTTTTGCCAACATGTACAATGACCCGACTGATTGCTGGGTGGTGTGAAATTAGTTAGACTGACATTAGCACCTGTACCATTGGCATAGCATCATGTTAGCATAGCCTTCTGATTCTGGAGTCACCCACTAAGAGTGTCCCCAGGCAGGGGCTCTCCTCGACTGAGCGCCAATGCTTGTTCGGCCTTCTCTCGGTTTGGGTACTGTTCTGCCACTCTGTGGGCCTTGTTCTAGCAACTGCCTCATCTGGCACACTCACACCAGCGTGTTCTGGTCCAGTTAACTTGCCGTCATCATTAAGTAGCATTAGCTACTTTGTGAAACACAAGTTTTCATTAAATAGCATTAGCTATTTGTGAAACACAAGTAGAAGTGTCTACTAGCATGACTCCCATTTGTGGGGTTAGCATAACGGGCTAGCTGGTTAGTAGCAGTAGCCTTTTGTGCAGAGTCTTCTGTTGTGAGATCAAGATTATAGTTATTTTGCATTGACGCAGCTGCATGGTAGCACTTGGGCTTCACTCCCTGCCCGAGCCACTGGCTGGAGGTCCCGTTAGACACAGTCTGCTTTCATTGCTCTGTTGCATTGTTCCTAGCTAGCGCCGCAAGTTGTGGTCTGCTAACATCAGCTGTGAAAACAGAGGCTGACACAGACTTACCGCACCTCGAACCACCCGGTCAGACTCACCGCAACTCGAACCACCCAGTCAGACTCACTGCAACTCAAACCACCCGGTCAGACTCACCGCAACTCGAACCACCCGATCAGACTCACCGCAACTCGAACCACCCGGTCAGACTCACTGCAACTCGAACCACCCGGTCAGACTCACCGCAACTCGAACCACCTGGTCAGACTTACCGCACCTCGAACCACCCGATCAGACTCACCGCAACTCGGACCACCCGATCAGACTCACCGCAACTCGAACCACCTGGTCAGACTTACCGCACCTCGAACCGCCCGGTCAGACTCACCGCAACTCGAACCACCCGGTCAGACTCACCGCAACTCGAACCACCCGGTCAGACTTACCGCACCTCGAACCGCCCGGTCAGACTCACCACGGATCCCACCGCCGGGACACAGACTCACTGCAGCTCGGAACATTTGTTGCTTGGTTTGCTGAAAGAACCTTTCAGGATGGGATCCAGACTGTACCCATCATCCACTGTCCAGTCACGGTCACATTAGACACTTCTATGATAATTTTTATGTTCACACACCCAGCTGGTCTGCAGCGGTGACATTAGCAGGCTAGTTTGCTGAGTCACTAAGCTACATGCTGCAATAAATTGAATCTATCTATCTATGCAATCCTTATGAATGTTAATCATTTTTTTCTGTGTTTTATACAATTTTGTCACTGGTAGAAATACGTACACCAAACACAATACAATAAACTTTCTTTCTTTTTTGTTTGTGAAGCCAGGGCTCAGGGGTTCAGTAGGGGTTAGATGTTGTTGCTGCAAATATTTTGAAGTTACCTGACGCTTTTTAAATCCAGTATTAGCAGCTGCATTATACTGTTTTATAATTAACATATTGTACACACATCATCATACATGCAGATGGCTTCTTCTTTTAAATACTAAAGAAAATAAAACATTTTGGGCCATTCCTATTTATATAGTTAGATACAATGTTTTATTTTGTCCAGCACATCTTATTAAATATAAAATGTTGCTACATAATAATTAGTTTCCAGGCACACACAGACACAAAGCACAACAAACAACTGACACTCCTGGTAGCAGGGGTGATTTTGAATACTCAAACACAGGTGCAGAACACAGAAATTAATCATGAAAACAAAAGGTTAGTTCAATAATCCAGTGAAGCAGAGTGTGGGCATGACTTCGGCCAAGATGCAGGAGAGGGTGCGACTATAAACCCCCCTCCATGCTGGGACCCCAATGTAGCCCAGTCCCAGCCAGAGGGTGAACACCACATGCCAGTGGCCAGGAGGCTAGAGTTGGACAACAGTGGGTTGGACAGGGGACCAAAGGATGGGGAGGCAGATGTCGGGGGGCCAGGAGACATGGAGGCCTGCAACAGGGGACCAGGAGATGTGGGACCAATGACAAGAGACCAGGATACCAGGAATCCACCAATGAGGGACCTGAAGACAAGGAGGCCGGAGATGTGGGATCAGGAGATGGGGGACCAATGACAAGGGACCAGCAGGCCTGTGGACCATTGGTGTAAGTCCAAGAAGCCAGGGACAAGGGACCAAAAGACAGACTGGCCAGCAACGAGATACCAGAAGACTGGGAGGCAACCAGTGCGGGACAAGAAACCAGGAGACAGGGATGCCAGCAGCAAGGAACCAGGAAATGGAAATGTTCAGCACTAAATGTTTATGTTTATTGTTTGTGTTTAAAAACAGTTTTTTATCATCTCTAGCACCCCCTTAGACTCTCTTTTTTTTATTTAAAATACACCACATCCTTATTAGGCTCTCATATTTAAGGCAGTGAGGTGAGTGAGATCCGCCCACTGAGGTGGTCAGGAAGTCTGGTTTACAAGACTATATAAACACACACACACTCACAGACACACACTCACACACAGACACAGACTCGCACACACACACACTCACAGATAACCTGAAAGCCCCAGGATCGCACACAGGTAAGAGTTCTAACAAGTGGATCCATTTGTAGTAAAGAAAAGTTCTGATAGTAAATAAGGGCAGAATGTCTGACAGAGATGAACATTTAGGCCTCCAGAACTTTAAAATTAAGTCAGAGATTCCGGGTTCTTTGCAGTGAGATCTTCAGGTAGGTGGAGAAAGGATCAGATCTGTGTTCCTAAGTGTGTATCTGTCGGTCCACTGCTTAAACCGCAGGATGTATAACCTGAAATCAGCTCGCTCCTCATCCACTTCTGTTTTACCACCACACACTTTTTTTGATTCTGTACATTACAGGATGAAGGCTTTACTCGCTGTCGCCGCTCTTGTGGCCGTGGCCAGTGCAGCCAGTTTGTCTAAGGAAGACCTGGAGTTTGTCACATGGAAACTGAAGTTTGGTGAGAAATCTACATATCTGCAGTGGAAAATTCTTTGTTAGAACAGAAATATTGTTCAGCAGTGTTCCAGATGCAAAAAGTGTCTTTGGAAGTGCTGTTTTGCCAAAGACTGTGACAGTGAGTCGTACCTCCGAGGAGTAAGGCAGAAAGGTCACTGTGTTCAACAGTGTAGAATCAATGTCGTATGGAGAACTTTTGTCTTTTCATATTTACCAACAGGCTGCTTCATAGAGTCCACCTGTCTTACATCTACACTGAGTGTATTGCACTGAAATGAGAGAGAGAGAGAGAGAGAGAGAGAGAGAGAGAGAGAAAGACTCAGACAGAAGCTGCTTTCACAGTTGTTTCTTATTCCAGAAAAGTGAGCAAGTCATGTTATTGTAGTGTTTAAATCCTTCACAAAAAATCATTTCCTTCCCTGGATATGTTCTAAAAATTCAGCAGTGAAAAACTGAACCATTCTGAACACTGCAGGGAGTGAGAGAGAATAAATGTGTGTCCTTGTCTCAGGTAAGAGTTACGGTTCAGCAGAAGAAGAGTCTCAGCGTAAGATGATCTGGCTGGACAATCTTAAACTGGTCCTGGAGCACAACCTGCTGGCCGACCAGGGACTCCAGAGCTACAGACTCGGCATGAACCAGTTTGCAGACATGGTGAGACACATTACACACACACACACACACACACACACACACACACACACACACACACACACTCTTCTGCAGATGGAAGGTTTATGTAAATATTCGTACGCTTTACCCATAAGACACACCCAAAACACTAAACCAAATTTTTCGACCCATATCTTATCAATAATCATCTACCACATGTCCAACAGGGCTGACTTGTGAAACCAAATTCTTTTCTACTTGTGATGTTGTGTGTTAACAAGGCAAAATATCCAGAGAGCCTCACATTTCAGAAGTGATGTTCAAATCTAGAACCCCCTAAAACAATTTACAGTGTATGATACATTAATTAAAAGTCTTATAGACCTTTAATATCCTGTGTATCGTGCATGTATTCAGATCTTTAATCTGTTGATGAGAGGCCGAGTATCGCTTTGAAAGTGTGCATCAGAGAGAGAATCTTGGAGCAAGTCTCGTGATGTCACAGCTGTGGCGGCTGGAAAGTGTAAAACGCAGAACAAATCAGTCTTGTGGAGCTAAACACACTGCAGACTCATAAACAGATTTCAAGACACTAAAGCTCCGGTGAGAGTGTTTCACTCCACCCATTTTCAGCCGTCCTTACCAAACCAGAAATGTTTTTGTAATAGACAGTGAGTGAACGCCCCCGTGGTTTACTGATAAAATGTGGTGCCCCACTGTGGAGTCCCACTGTAGCAAATTCTGATTTTAAAAATCTAACAATTCCAAACACTGGTTTTATAGCAACCATGCAAGCACACTTTGAATTTTCTCTTGGAAAAGCAATCTAATTATTATTATAATATTCATAGCTGGAGTATGGCAGTTCTTTTTGAAATATACAGTACTGTGCGAAAGTCTTAGGCACATTTATACAGTTTTTTTTGATCGGTTGATCAGGAGCTGAGTACTGATCATTAAGAATTGATCATTTTACCCAGATACTTCAATTCATCGAACGTTAGCCACCTGGAAGAGACACAGACAATGGAGGAGAAATCAGCTGCTTAACACATGGCCTTAAAAGAGACGAGCTCCGTGACCACAATGAGTCAAATGTGTGTTAGTTTGAGAGTGTAAGTCTCATTTGTAACTGCTGTTTAGATTATTAAAAAGAAACTAATTGATTTGCAGGTGTTAGAGCTGTTTGAAATGAGCTTCTGCTCCGTCGTGTCTCTTGCTTTTTTAATGTGGGTGGTTTTAACCCCTTCCTGTCTGGTCTACTGGTAAACGCTCTGCACTGAGAAACTGAGCATTGTGGGTTCCGATATTTCTTTTTTTTCCATAAACTTTCTTTTGTTAAAAAATCAGCCTTAAAGGGCACCCCACTTTTATCTAAACTGCAGGTGAAAAATGTGTATATTTTTGAGGCTTTCACTGGAACAGCTCGCTCCGCCCATTTTCAGCCATCCTTAACTGTAAATGGCTTGGTGGTAGATGAGTTAAAATTATATTGATAATTATATAATTATATAACTGCATTTTGATCAATATAATTTTAACTCATCTACTACCAAGCCATTTACTGTTAAGGATGGCTGAAAATGGGTGGAGCGAGCTGTTCCAGTGAAAGCCTCAAAAATTTACATTTTTCACCTGCAGTTTAGATAAACTGGTTAACGCTCTGTGCCGAGAATATTTGTGTTCTTTTTTTTACACAAACTTTCTTTTGCTAAAAAACAAAAAATCAACCTTTAACAGCCCTCCTTTTCAGGCGTGCACAGGTTTGTTAAAAGAAAACAGGACTTGAAAGAAGACAGGACTTGGACAGAACCTGGATAGTAAAAGCAGTCTATGATGTTTGTGGATGAGATCAGCTTCTGGTGAAAATGATAAATTTTTGCCTTAAAGAAGTTCATAAAAGTATAAGATTGTTCGGTGAAGTAAAAGTGAGGTGCAAGGACATCACCTTGTCGTATAACAACACAGGGGGCTCTAGTATTCCCATCGCTGAGTCTAAATCTTAGAAGGACCTCTTTGATCCGAACCAGTCTGCTTTCAAGGCCGGCCATTCCACTGAAACAGCTTTGCTATCAGTGACCGAAGCTTTAAAACTGGCCAGAGTGGCAGCTCAGTCCTCTGTCCTTATCCTTCTGTAGGTATTGGTTTCCTTTGATACAGATGTTCACACCATCCTCCTTTCCATACTCTCAAACATGGGCATCTCAGAAATAGCTCATTCCTGGTTTATATCTTCCCTCTATGGGCGTTCATTTAAGGTATCATGGCTTACTACTTAGTACTGGAGCCCTTTAACTCTTTGCAATTTACACCACCACCTCCACCTCCACTGTTGCAGTGGATGTAAAGGATGTAAAATCCATCACAAGAGAATTATTAACATTATGTCTATGCATATCAAAAATGCCCAACAACATGGCATTAGGGGACAAAGTGCAGAGGGAAGTTAAAAAAGCTAGAAAGTTCATTTTAAAAATCCTGATTGAGTTTAGGTGGTTGGTAAACAGTGACCGATATCACAGGAGTGGGCTCACTAACTTTTAAGGCATTGGACTCCAGTGAGGTACGTACAGCCACACTGAGAACACTTTCCACTTTTCATTGTAAAGTATTGTGAGATCACCCTCTCCGCTGAAGGCGGCGGTTCAGAGTTGCAAATAAATCCTCGGGGCACAGCCTGTTTCACTAGAGAAAAGTCATTGGGTTGCTACCAGGTTTCCACCAAACATAGGAAATCATACTTATAATGGTCCAAAATGTCATAAACTAAAGGACCTTAGTTCTTTGTAACAAATCGCCAGGACAGAGTGAAATTGTGACATTCTGAAACATAGAGAGAGTGAGTAAGATTTTACAGCAACAGTTCTATTTTACGGTAAAACTGAAACCTGCAGCTGGCAGTGGGGTGCTAAGTGACCACAACGTAACTATTTGTGTTGTTTGGATGTGAAATAAAATTAATGCAGATGCCAACTTTCACCTATTCCTTTTATGGAAGAACAGCATTTAAATCTCTCATCTCTCTCTGCAACAGAGCAACCGGGAATACCAGGCCATGATCGGGAGCTGCCTGGGATCCTTAAACACAACCGAGACTCACAGTGAACCTTCATTCTTCCCAACGGAAGGGGGCACCACTCTACCTGAAACTGTGGACTGGAGGGCTAACGGATCTGTGACTGCAGTTAAAGAATAAGAGGAATGTGGCTCCTGCTGGGCCTTTAGTGCGGTGAGTCTCAGCAGGTCAAAGAGACAGAAAGAGCCATGACGACATTAAACGCGTATTTCAGAGATCCTCCTCGTATTCCGGGTCCACTTGTTCTTTGGGGTATTTCTTGGATAAGGTTCCTTATTTCAGCATCTTTTATTGCAACATAACTTCAAACACAGCAAAAATGAAAAGACATTGTTCCTCTAACATTTCTAATTTTCTCTTTCCCTCCATTTTTCCTCCATTTCTCCATCACTACTCTCTCAGACTGGAGCGCTAGAAGGTCAGATGTTCAAGAAGACGAGGGAGCTGGTGTCCCTCAGTGAGCAACAGCTGGTCGACTGCTCCCGTGATTTTGGAAACACTGGGTGTGACGGAGGATGGTCATGGCTGGCCTTCAGGTATATTCAATTCAATTCAATTCAATTTTATTTGTATAGCGCTTTTTACAACCAGGTTGTCACAAAGCAGCTTTACAGA
>JBBIGA010118043.1:0-10084 GCA_037576975.1 Alestes dentex | reverse complement strand
TCTCTCTCTCTCTCTCTCTCTCTCTCTCTCTCTCTCTCTCTCTCTCTCTCTCTCTCTCTCTCTCTCTCTCTCACACAAACACACACACATCGCACACTCCAGTACACCTTCATACACTCCAGTATAATGTTGTGGTGAGAGAAAGAGAGACAGTGTCTGTGTCTGTATATGTGTGTGTGTGTGTGTGTTTGTTCTACAGTGCTGAGACTCCACTCCTCCTAAACATACCTCATAAATCCTAATCATTAATTTCTCTCTCTCTCTCTCTCTCTCTAGCTCCTAACACTGCAGGGATCATCGCTGGCTCAGTGATCTGTGTGTTGCTGATTCTTCTTCTCATTGCACTCATCTTGTTCTGCTGCTGCCGCGCTCGTCAAAGGAAGAAGTACGAGAAGGAGATCTCTTATGAGATCAGGTACTGACATTCTCTCTGTTCTGTAATGTGAGATTACACACCCCCAGGCTCAGGTCAACTTAGAAATTTAAATTTTGCTTCTGATATGGTTTGCATTATATTTGAATTGTGTTCTTTTCCATTCTCACCTGTAGAGCCTGTGCTTTTGGGAGGGTGTTGAATGTCTGTCTGGTCTTTATTAATTAAACACAATTGATTCAGTCTCCACACTGGCCTCTGCACACAGAACACATGCTGATCTGGTGATTTACTGAGGAGAGGGAGGGAGAGAGAGAGAGAGAGAGGGAGGGGGAGACTTTGACCTGAATGCCATTGGGTCTGCGTCACCTCGTTTGCTCAGCTTTATCCAATTTTCCTCCAATCAGAGGCTTCCATTCTGCCGCTCAGAGCAGAGGCACCCTCTGAAGGAAAGCTTCTGTAATCAGTTCTGCTCTTTTGTTTATTCAGTTGACCCCACAGCCACTACCCCCACCACATTCCTCTCACTGTGAGGGGTGGGGGTTCGGAAGGTAGGAGGAAAGATTGCATGGGTTTTAGTAGGGTTTTTTTGTGGGGATGGGGGGGTGAGGAGGTTTGTTGGGTATTTGAGGAGTTAGAGGGGGTTGTGGGGGTTGGAGAGGTCGTCCTCCCCTGGGCCCCTGTTTCCCTCTGGTGGACACACTGTCTGTGAGCAACGTGCTTCTCATTCTGACGTGAACAAAGAGTATTAACCACATGAGCCTGTCTCACCCCCCCCCCCCCCATTGTTTTTTAGAGTGGATTATTACTGCCTGATTACTCGTTAATTAGGTAGAGATGCAGATGGAAACTTTGGAAACTCAGCCCAACCGTCTCTCTCTGTCTCACACACACACTCTGTCTGTCTCGCTCTCTTTCTTTCTGTCTCTGTCTTTTTCTCTCTCTCACACACTCTGTCTCTCTCTGTCTCTTATGCTATGTGTACTCTGTGAAACCTGAGATTCCCCATTTTGTCTCCCTGTGTACTGTATGGTTGAAATAACAATGTTCACTTTGACTTTTGACTATTAAATGGAATGTATTAGGAGGAGCTGCCATGACTATTCCTGTGTCTCACTGACAGGAATATCAGAAAACTTTATTAACGTTGTTGACAGTGTTAGAGGGCTGTATAGACTTGATAAATTGATAAATGCATCCTTTAGTTATTGCTGTGGGCAGCCGTGGGCCTAGAAATCCCCTAAGTGGCACTGTGTACAGCAATTGGCAGTGAAGGACAGGGTGTGAAGTATAATGGAAAAAAAACAGCAGTGGACAGACATGAGGGGAGTTCAGAGATCAGCTTCTGTGAAGCACAAATCTAGAGTACTTTGAGAAGAGGTGGGTGGAGTCAGCCTGTGCTTAATGCTCTAAAAGGGTCTGCTTCCAGTGTGTGGGAGTGATGATAGCAAAAGTGATGATCAGGTCAGTCCTTGGGGATGCAGCGTCTGGGATCTGTTTTGCTGGAATTTAGCTGGGGAGAGCAGAGATCAAGTGAGCATATGTTTCCGATCAAATGGATGAATGTGACTTTGATAAAGTGCTGAATTGACGTTTGAGTGTTCAGGAGACCTGAGGTTTTCTGTGTGCTGCTACCCACCCGCATTCAGTCTTAAATTTGATCTTTGAGTTATTATACATGTTGTAAATTTGTAAGAATTTACTAAATTGTGTAAAATACCTAGCAGCAATCAGGGGATCCCCACAAGAAAATGATTGTCAACATGTAGCCCTAAGTGTCTGTTAGTGAGTATTGGAGACCTCCTCATATTTTGCACCTTGATTTTTTTTTTTTTCCCTATGCTTATTTTGACCAGGATCTATAAAGTTTTCTGATTGTGATTCTTAATTTAGTAAATACAGAAAATTTACCAGAGATTTGAGGTCATGTTGTGATCTTAGAACATAATTAAAATACTGAGGGAACTCCATAAAAATCTCTCTCTCTCTCTCTCTCTCTCTCGCGCTCTCGCTCTCTCTCTCTCTCTCTCTCTCACAGAGAGGATGTTCCCCCTCCTAAAAGTCGGATCTCCACAGCTCGGAGCTTCACCAGTGTGGGCAGTCAGCGTTCTTCTCTGGGCTCTATGTCCCCCTCCAACCTGCACGAGTACACAAAACCCCAGTATGATAAAATCCTGTCGGAGGAATACGAGAGCCCCCCCAGCCACGCCCCCTTGCCCCCCAGCCACGCACCCAGCAGGATGGCTGCACCCAACCTGAGCCGGATGGGAGCCATTCCAGTCATGATCCCAGCACAGAACAGGGACGGCTCTATTGTGTAGAGCTGGGGTTGGGGCTTGGGGGGGGTGGAGGAGTGGGCAGGGGCAGTGTGCCACTTCCACTGTGCTACCCTGACTGTGCTGGCGTGGTATTCACTGCCTCTCACTGTAAACATGACTTTCAGAACTTCAGCAGGTGTGAAGAAAGAAACTCGAAGGATAATGTGACAGTTTTAAACTGAAGGAGGACAAACCCCATTTTGCTGTGTAAATATGCATTTTTTTTTTTGGTGGCCCTGTCTAGTGAGAGATATTCTGTCTGATGGACAGGCTCAGTTCTTCACCTGCAAGATGTCCAGCAGTTTTTTGTAAAGAATCACCAGGTGCTTTGAAATCAATTCTCTCTTCATTTCTCAGAATATTTTAATGTGTAATTGGTCCTGTAAGACATTTGCTTTCCAGAAATTTGCGTCTGAATTAAAATGGTAGTAAAACCTATTTTACCTGAAGCTTTGAAAGTTTCCACACACACTCAGTTTTGAAAGTTGTACCTGTCGGTCAGCTGGTGACTATGGGGTTTGTTTGTCAGCTGTTGGAGCATTCCATAGGTATTGAGAGTTGATTGGTCACCTGTTTGTTTATGGTTAATGGAAGGCTGTGTTCGTCTGATTCGGTTGTCTTTTCTCCAGACCAGACTACCTGATCCCCAGTGCCTCTGATTATGGAGCTAATCTCACTTAGATTCTTGAATATAAGACTTTCTCATCAGTAAACTTTTTCCTGTTATGCTGCTCTACACAATGAAGGATCTTTTATATGAAGTGTTTATAGGAAACATGAAGGCATGTCTGTTGAAAGTTGGAATCATAGCAGTTAATTATCCAGATACACTTTTGCGCCAGTGTTTCTTCAGGTTCTGTCCATTCGGAAACAGTTCCTCTGTTCTACAACAGACTCCTCAGAGAACCCAGTTGTTCACTCATCATGCCTCTTCTTTTCTCTGGCTTTTGTGAAGAGCTTTCATGTGGTACATTTATTAGGAAAGTTGCTCAAACACTGTTAAGGTATCAGAATGTACCATTCACTCCACTGTCCTTATATGGAGACTAAACCAAACCTGTTGAATTCATTATTGTGATGTCATTTAAAATTGCCCCGCTTAATTAGCCAACAACAGTTACTACACTGAGATTAAACCAGGCTAAACTGCATTTCAGCTTGCACTGTTTTTGAATGAGGCACAAAACAGCCAGTCAGAGTTGGGCTCATTTACGTACCCCAGTCTTAAAAGAGCAGTAACAGAAAGAGTCTAATTCTAAAGGACAAAGAGTTTGGAAAATATAGACAGCTAGATGTAGAAATATACAAGTTGGGATTTGTAGAAATTAATTAGCACTGTATTTGATTAGTAAAACCTTTCAGAGGAATTAAATATGTGATGGAAGGTATGGGCTCTGAGTAAAGCTTTAGTTAAAAACAGTGAATATTAACTGACAAAGCCAGAGCCAGTCCAGACAGCATTGGTGTAGCAGTGTGATCAGATAAACAGTGTGAGAGAGTGTGTGTGTTTTACACACTGACTCATTCTGGCCTTGACTCTCCATTTGTTTATTTACTGGGTTTGTGCTGTGTGTAAATAATATTTACTACAGTTTTTTTTTTCTGCTGGCCTTTTTTCCTATGAAATCAGAATATGATTTTCCAAAACATTAAACTCTCCTGAAACTGACACACACACTGGGGTGTTTCTGAGCTGATTTCTCTGTGTGAGGGCCATTTGTCTGACTTGGAGCTCTAAGCCCTGTGAAACCACACAGCCTCTTTATCCACTAATTTAAACCACTTCTAACAAATTTAACTGTCGTCTCTCCGCAGTGTGCTAATGTTCTAGCAGCTCCTTAATTTCTTCATTTAGATTTTACACATTTCTGTAAAACAAAATACAGTTTGCTCCTTTTTTGCTAATTTCTCCTTTTTTGCTTTTGGTGATGTTTTTAAATAAAATACCTGAAAGATATAAGTGTTGAGTCTCTCTCTCTCTCTCTCTCTCTCTCTCTCTCTCTCTCTCTCTCTCTCTCTCTCTCTCTCTCTCTCTCTCTCTCTCTGGTAGAAATTTTAAACACTTGATTTCCACCTTTGGCTCCGTGTGTGCAAAATGTGACACATTGCTAAGTTCTGTATCTTTCAGCTTTTTTTTGGGACAGGCCAGTTTTCTGCTGTTCTCTGAACACATTTTGGAACACAAGAACCCATTTAGCGCAAAAATGCTGCACAGCCTAAACGTGCTGTTCTGTACTTTAATAAATACATCACATTTACATTACATTTACAGCATTTATTCTCACTGTGTTTACCGCGCGTTTCACTGCTTGTTTATTTTTTGTCCCTTTTTTCTTCACCACATTGAGAGTTTATGCTGAAAACAGAGTCGTTCGTTCATAAAGAAATCGGTCATATTTGTGTTAATTCTGATTTATTCGACGGGAGAGAGGTTTACAGGCCCAGAGACGCACAAGCAGCAAGAAAAGACACTCGGTTACCCACACGGAGCATCACAATCTCGAAGAAACGTTTTCTGACGTCCTGGAGCTGATGACACACACTGTTCCGCTGAAGGTATTGTTTGTGCTTGGGCAGAGGGCGGGGGACGTGCTGGTTGCTGATTGGTTGTATGCTGGATGTTTCCATGGCAACGTTATCTAGTTGTTAAGCGGCGTGAAGGTGATTATCTCACAAAACCTGAAACTCTCTGGTCACGTGCTCTCTGTCGCCATTCTTTCATTCACATTCTCTCCATTGACCTTAATCACATTAATCACTCTGATCACACTAATCACTCTGATCAAACACTGATCACACACTAATGACCCTGATCACAATAATCACTCTAATCAAACACTGATCACTCACTAATCACTCTGATCACATCAGTCACTCATCGCACACTAATCGCTCTGATAAAAAAACAAATCACTCTGATATCACACCAATCACACTGGTCACACTAATCACTCTGATCGAACACTGATCACTGATCACACACAAATCACTCCGATCACACACAAATCACTCTGATCACACACAAATCACTCTGATCACACACTAACGACAGGATTACATTACTCAAACTACTTACACTAATCACTCTGATCACACTAATCCTCTTATCACACTAATCACTCATCGGACATGAATCACTCTGATCAAACACTGATCGCTCTGATCACATACTAATCACTCTGATCACATCAATCACCCTAGTTACAATAATCATTCTGATCACACACTAATCACTTGGATCACACCAATCACACTGGTAACACTAATCACTGATAACACTAAACACAGTGGTTACACTAATCACTCTGATCACAGACTAACCGCTTTGATCACACAAATCACTCTGGTCACACACTGTTCACACTAATCACTTTGTTAACACGGACCACACACTAATCACACAATGAAGAGCAGAAACACGTTCTCTCTGTTTGTGCTCTCTGGTGGTATTTTTTTTTATTAGAATAAGAGTTTACTGGGATCCTGATGGCGCTGTGGTTGGATGTAACTATTACTGTCAGAAAGGAGATTCAGTGTTGCTTCTTAATGACTTTTCCTGTTTATATGTATGCCCAATAAGAAAATGGTACTGGATCCCATCATACGATCATCAATTCACAGAAATTTTACAGGTTTGAACAGAGGTTTATGTTGTGCAGTTGGTGCTCAACAGGAACAACCACTGCATTAAAAAAGTTTTTCATTCAGAACAACATGACATGCGTAGTGTGTGTGCTCCTCTCTGGTTTGCTGGTTCATGCTGTAATATTTGGAGATCCACACAAATGACCCACTGGCAGAACCGGCTTGGCGACTGTCTCAGGTGTCCAGGATGAGAAAGTCTATCATTATTGGAGCTTCTCGCTTCTAACACCTTGTTTTTGGAGGACATACTGCCACCTAGTGACGCCGCTACAACGATTGGAAAAGTCTGTCCTATCATTTTAATCACTTCTGCTGTTGTAATAAACATTTGAATGCACTATATGAAATACTGTAATTCCAGCAGCATTCAAAGAATTATAAGTGCAGTTTTTTAGGACTGTGAGATCAGTCTGTGTTGGATGTAGAAACACCCCCGACGCACAAACGTGGTCGGTTATGACCAGTACTCGTCTTTTCTTCGCCTGTCCCTCATCCCTTTTCCCCCATTCCCTTTTATTCATTTTTACTTAATTCAAATAAGATAAGATAAACCATTATTAGCTCCACAAGTGGAAAATTTGCATTGTTACGGCGAGAAAGTGGACAGAACAAAGGTAAGAGCAGCAAAACTTCCAGTCTCCAAACGGAGTGAAACTTCACATGAAACCTCAGGTTTCTGATCCCATCAGAAACTTACTGATACTGAAAACAAAGTAAGTCTGTCTCTCATCAGTAACAATTCGAAAAAAAAGTGCTAGCTGTGTAATGACAGCTTTTCAGTTCACTCAGGCCTGGATCATCATGGTTTAGGACCTTGGGAGCAAATGTGTGGTGAGCTTCTACCTCTTTGGATGATGGGTTTGTTGAGATATCACAGCGGGTTAAATGGCTGCTGAGAAGCATCCCAACTGTAGAAAAATAACCAAGGTTTTAAAGAGTTCTCTGTTTTTGTGAAAAGAACAAATTGCTGCCAAGACATTTACCAAACCCTCTGCTATGATAGAACCAGAAACTCTGAAGCACTGTTCCCACCCGTTATATGGACTCTTCTCTCTTCTACTGTCTGGCAAACTCAATTGAAGCTCCCACTCTGGTTCTTCTAGACTGTGTTACAGTTTCATATCGCAGGCACATAAATGTCTTGTCCCTGGATAACCATTATATTCCAGTGAAGTACCTCGAACTCTGGACTTTCAACTGCACCTGCACTTTATTCTACCTCTGTTTACTGTTTATTGACACTACAGGCACATTTTATGTCCTGTTACTGGACATGATTGGCCATAATTTACACTCAATATGGTTCAATGCTGTTAATTGTCTCCCATGCAGTATAAATATGTGTTGCAATATTATACATTCTGGAAGGTTTACCTATGTTACTGGCTCCAGAACTAGGAGATGTCTGGACCGGCATTATGACCCACAGGCCGAATGACTCTGTTGAGACACAGAGATTTACGTCTTCTCAAGACTTGCTGCAGTTTAATACTGCATTCCAAATGTCTTAGTTTCGAAAAGTCATGCAGTAATGGAACATAAACAAACATGTTCTTGTTTCTTTCAGGTTCATATAAAGTTAACATCTCAATACATCATTCAATATTGTAAAATCAAACTATTACATCTACACGTCTCATTGAATCGTATAATACAATATTACTTTTCTATGAAAACAGCAGGTAACAGTTACCAAAACATACTTGAAATACATGTTCATACATACACATACATATACAGACTATGGTATAGTATGCACACAAGATATGTAATAATAATAGGTGTTACTGATACTAAGTAATACATTACGTACAAAATTGGCATTCACCAGGTGTAATATAAAACTCTTTCAATACACAATAAGATTCAGCTGTACATAACACTAATTTTTTTTACATATTCCTGAATGCTTAGAAAGACCAAAATGATACCTAGTCAAGGAAAATATATTTATTTCTTTAGATTTTACCATAATATAACATAGTTTTAATATATTTTGTCGCTTTGTTTCTGTATAAAGTACTCTTGTTGTTCACTTTATTTTATTTATGGTTTTCGTGGTCATTTTTTTTTTAATGTAGTGGAGATTCGAGTTGTTTTACTCACAGCCACCAGAGGGCGCAGGTCTGTAGTTCTGCTCACTCTCAGTGCCCTCTCTGGTGGACATGTCCTGTAAATACGGGTCAAAGTTGTTTTTATTTTTAAAGATTGTGTAACTTTTTAGAACCGAATCCAGCTTTGATCTATACATAAAGGACTTTGCCTCACTAATACAGAATTTTCGATTTATAATTAAATCATTTTAAGAATGCCTCATGATTCTCTTTTCTTTTTGCTAATGCACTTTGTCATTTTGTATTTTCATAATGCACTCCTGTCGTTTGTTTGTTTATTTAGCTAGTTGTTTTCGTTATTTGTTAAGTGTTATTTGCATTATTGTTGTAATATCTGTTAGCTGTGTTTAAGTTGAGCACCTTCACCACCCCCATTGCTATTAACTGACTGTCAGAGCGCCCTGTGGTGGACATGTTCTGTAAAAACGTGTGAAAGCGTCGTTATTTACATCATTTTTTTTTATAACAGCACCCAGTTTTGATCTATGCATGATGGACTTCGCCTCATTACTAAGACCTTTTCATGTAATCAAATACATTTACATACATTTAAGTATACATTTAAGAACTAAAATTGCTATGATGAATGCCTCACGATTCCCTTTTCTTTTTTCTAGTTCGGTCAAGTAGAGCTTTATTGTCATCCCAGCCATATACATCAAGTTCACAGTGAGACGAAATGTCACCCTGCTAGACCATCGGTACTACATACAACACAACAAGACAGCAGCACATATTATGGCATTAACAGAAAAGTCGATTAGTCGACCGTGACTTAGAGAGGAGTCATATGAAGAGGTGAAGACTCGCTGTTCTGATCCTCTCTTTCCAGTGAAAGTGGGGGTATTTCAGAGCATTGCAAGAGAAATTACCACCTTCCTCACCGTGTATCAAACAGACAAACCCATGTTGCCAGTCCTCTCCCAGGACATGCACAAACTAATTAAAGGTATGTATTTATCTGTATTCGGGTGAAACATGGATTGATTAGCATCTTTTCGCCAAAAATTATTAGTTGGGTTCTAAGAAAAAATGACTGCATCCGAAACACTTTAATTTCATTTTAAATTCAGCGTAATACATTACCCTTAAAATGTAAAGGTAAACCAGTATATGCCCTGGACAGTGTACACTGAACTGCCGTCTCTCACAGTTAATTCATGCAAGCATGTTTTCTTTGGTATAAGCAGGTAAATACAGTAATAATTGTATTAATTTTTTTAGTAATAAATATACAGTAAAATGTACGGGTAATCACCAATAAATTTTATAGTTCAATAATTTATAGGTCATAATGGTGTGCTACAGGCATATATTTTTCCTTCCCAGAGCATATCCAGTAGTTCAGCCCTCTCCTGGAGTGTCTTACTCTTTCTCTTGCGCTGAGGTGCATTGCCAGAAGGCATTTGGGCGGCATCTTAGAGCTTTTAGAAGAACAAAACGAAAACACAAGAACAGGAGGGCAGCAGCCAATAATTGGAAATTTAGCTGAATTTATATTTGGATTACTCTTTATGTTACAAAATTAGTAAATTATATATTTTTTTATAACAATATAGAGCAAAAATGCATTAAAAACATATTGCCATGAAAAAAGCATATCTATCTATCTATCTATCTATCTATCTATCTAT
>JBBIGA010118042.1:0-10085 GCA_037576975.1 Alestes dentex | reverse complement strand
CTTGCTGTATATGTGTGTGTGTGTGTGTGTGTGTGTGTGTGTGTGTGTGTGTGTGTGTGTGTGTGTGTGTGTGTGTGTATCTATCTACCCTTCTGTCCTTCTCGTTACTAACACTTCATTTTAAAAGGTCTGTTTCTTTTATTCACAAATATAGCTAGCAAATGTCTGCTTTTTAAAAATAGATCTTTTAAAAGTAGATCTTTGACTGAAATTACCACAAGAGTCTCACACACAACATTTACTGTCGTCATAATGCACACACAGCACCGCCTCCAGACCTCTTTCATCATCACTCTGAGACACAGGACGAGCTGTCCGTCACTGAGGAGATTTTCATTCATTAACAGAGTCGATTCAGAATTCTATGATTCATTGATTCAAGATTCAAGTTGCCGTCTTCTCCTCTGCTCGCCTCCTACACAGGAAGAAACTAAAATGTAACTTTATAAAAATATATTAAATTGTATTATAGTTTAGTACCCAAAAAAGTCCAGCAAAGTTACACTATGTGGACAAACGTATCGGGACACCTGCTTTTCAGGGTTTGGTACTAGGTCCCTTACTTCTAGTGGAGGACAGTCTTAATGCTTCTGCACACTAAGACACTGTGGATGACTTCTAAGAAGAGTGGCAGCTGTTGTAGCTGCAACGGGCTGACCAACTCTATATTAAAGTCTATATATTTTAGTGCATTGTTATTAAAGTCCCTGTTGGTGTGATGGTCATGCGTCCCAATACTTTTGGCCATGTAGAGTGGGCTGGACTGTATGGTGTGAACTTCTGATTCGGTTGATGACTCACGAGTCAGTGAAGGAGTCGGTTTAAAAGAGTGATTCCTTCCCAAACCGAAAGTCTCCCGTTTGTTCTGAGTTCCCCGTCCCGGGTACCATGCTGTCCGCTGCTCTCCGCCTCTCAGCCGCCGGGGTCCGGAGTTTAGCCCGGACTCGACCTTCCTACACAGGTGGGCGCTCGATCTGGCACTGTAATCACAGTCTAAGTCCAGTCAGGAGGTTGTTTTCTGCTCTGAACCTGCTGGAGTTAGCAGGCTACTAAAGAGCATGCTAGCATCTCAAAGAGCCGAAATCAGCCCCAACAGGTCCGAGACACTCCTAAAACCTCACTGGAGGTGTTGGATTTCTGTCACAGTCAGTTTGACCCAGCAAGCTCACACAGGAACCAGGGACTCTCCAGAAAAGTCTCGTTCCTCTAGGTGTTAGCTGACTAGCCTGTTAGCATGTTGTCCTTGCGATGACCCAGTCGGGGTAACATCGACCTAGGGTCGCCCTGACCGTCTGATTATCTCTCATATACAGTCTCGGATCTCCTTATTTCAATTTCTGTAAAAATAAATACCATCTGTTAGAGCTAGTGTGCTTCATTTTAATGTCCCTTACTGACTAGCTGAAGGAGAATAACTTCAGTTTGATCGTATGGAGGATCTGAGTTACTATCGAGGGTTTAAGTTATTATTGAGCGTCTAAATTATTATTGCGTGTGTAAGACCTTTCCAAAGGCTCCAAGTTATTGTTAGGAGTTTATGTTACTATTGAGGGCCTAAGTTACTATTGAGGGTTTATGCTGAGGTCTTAAGTTATTGTTGAGGGTCTAAGTTATTGTTATCCATAAATGAAAGCTATAGTGGGGTTGCCTTGATGCTGCTTGATCATTCATGTTGTCCTGATATTCTAAATACTGTTTCTTTTTCAGCTTTGGTTGCCTCTCGATGCTACTCTCATGCCAAAGTAGAGACAGATGAGGAGTTTGATGCTCGCTGGGTGACCTACTTCAGCAAGCCTGACCTTGATGCCTGGGAACTGAGGAAAGGTAAAATATAAAAAACATGCTGGTCCGTATTCATGTTTGGAATTTTTCAATTCAGCTGCATCAGTCCTGACTTGAGTCATGTCAGTTGCACACCCTGTACTTCCTTGTCTCATTTCCTCATATCCTTTATCATAAGGCAGAGGACTAATGGAGAGCTGAGGTGCAAAATTGGATATTGAGACTCACTTTCACATTATCTGTCTTTAATCAAAGAGATCATGTGTGCATGGAAAGAAATTGTGCCATGTGAATGACTGAATCCCATCTATTGAACTAATCACAGCCAAAGTAAAGTAAAATGGCCCCTTATAGTCATGTGTGAACAAGAGAACAGAACACAACACACCACACCACACCACACTACACTGCAGCGCAGCACACAGCGTGAACAATATGAAATTCTTTCTCTGCATTTAATCCTTTCACCAAGCAAAGCAGCAGGCAGCCAGGAACACAGCGCCCGGGAAGCAGTGTGTGGGGATGGTACCTTACTCAAGGAAACCTTTGTGGTGTCACTAGCAGTCCATGCATCCGAATCCCCAACCTTCTGATCTCAGGGCGAACTTCCTAACCGCTAGGCCACCAACTGTCCCTAATTTCTCTCTAAGAATAATTTGTGTGTATTGCCAAATTTGAAATGTTAAAGGTGCAATAGTGTCATGTTCTGTTCAGAAAGGAGCATCAAGAAAGAGATTATTCCCTTGCTTTCAGTTTAACATTAATAATTAAGTCTGTATGGTTTAAACAAGTTTACTTTTCTTTCAGGTATGAACACTCTGATTGGTTATGACCTGGTCCCTGAGCCTAAGATCCTGGACTCTGCTCTTAGAGCCTGCAGAAGGCTGAACGACCTGGCCAGTGCTATCCGCATTCTCGAGGCCGTCAGGGTGAGTGTCCTGCTCTGTTTGCACGTGATGTTTTATACACCTCTGAAAGTACATGTACTTATTAAAATGCAGGTACTTGAGTTACCACATTAACAGCTCCCGGTTATGGGGAAAAACCTGTCGAACACCTGTTTTTAAATATTTCTCATGTATTGATTGACTGCAGGGAAGCTATGGCAAGATGCAATAGTGTTTCCATTGGTAACATTTCACTGTGGCATCCTGCCATGTCAGTCTTTCCTGCCATGGTATGAACAATCACTTGCCAAATCTCTCAGCAGCCTTTCATCCCCATACCAGCATCACTCACCACCCCCCTATTTGATAAACCAAAATTGCTTGCAACCCCTTGTTGTCTACCTTGCTTGACAAAATGAAATCACTCACCCACTGCCACACCAAACCTCCTTGGAGGAAGAAAACACTGCACAAGAATTTCTGACTGTGAGCATAAACAAACTTGATGGGTGATGTGACCCTATATTACAACTACTCTTTGCATAGATTGAAGGGTTGTAGAAATATGACTGGAGTTTGGTTTAGCTCGCTCATGGATTTATAAATGTTATTGGAAGACGGTAAACGATGGTGGTGGTATGTATGTATGTAAATGCTTTTTCTAAAAAAGCATGTTTTCTTTGAATAAGGCAGTAAGCATTACTGTCAGCCTTTTTCAAGTTACAGTTAAAGTTCATGTAAACACAGTGTCCAAGTTTATTAGTAATAGCCCTGCACAGAGTCATAGGATAGTCAGTTTAACATAATCTGGACATAATTTTAACAATTTAATTCTCTCTTGTTGGACTGAGCAGGGACACAGCTCATCATATCTTTAGAAGTCTTCTGTTTAAAAAAAAAAAAATGCAATTTTAATTTTGTAGTTAATCCTTCCAGACCTTAATCCTGGTGTACCCTTGCTATGTACATTTTAGGCATTTTCCTGCTCTAACACATGCACTTCAACTCAGAAGGGGCTTGTTAGTTTGCTGATTAGCTGGATAATATATTTTAGATGTGTCCAGATTTGGTTAATTGTGCTAAAAAAAGGATCTTCTTGCATCTACTTTTTCAGAATGTTATTTAAATCTTGCACTGTGTTTCTCTCATACTGTTTTTAAATGTTTTCAAACAGTGTGTATAACATTGATTTCCTCAGGACAAATCAGGGCCACATAAAGAGATCTACCCATACGTAATCCAGGAGCTTCGCCCCACCCTTACAGAGCTGGGTATCTCCACCCCAGAAGAACTTGGCATCGATAAAGCATAATCACTCTTTCAGGACCTGTGAGTGTCACTACACTGCTTCTCTTTTCTTTTCTTTAGGGCACTAGGTTGTGTTTCTTATCCTCCTTGTCTGAAACTAATGTTAGTGCACGGGTTCCCAACCCACGGCCAAACAACCAGCCACAAAAGATTCCACTCATGTGAACATTTAATGGACTTGATATTTTAAAATGAAGATGAATATTACATTATAATAAATAATCTCAACATAATAAACACTAATAAATATCTTGACACTTTTCAGTATGTAGTTTCATTTTTGCAAGTAATTATCACAACTATGTCTTTGGTCGAATGTCAATATATACCAAATTTTTAATTAAAAATAAATCCAACGGTCCCCTAGCAGTAGGGTATGGCCCACAGGTTGAAAAGGTTGTTTTGTCTATACTGTAACAGCTGTCTATTACATTAAGCCATGTCATGCATGGGAGTGTATAGACCTGTTTCTAGTTAAGAGTGTTGCACTAGAGTTGGTCAGACATCAAAATGCCTTTAAAATAGCAGAGAACACCAAACATTAGACCACTTTTCTATCCTAGGAGTGTGTGCACAGTGCAAAGATACAAGTAACCAATGTATAGAGGGTCTCAATTATTATAACTCTCTGACCATTTATGAATGGTTGGTACAATTTCGTTTGTGCCATTAAATTTGCGAATGCTCAGATAACATGACTCGGATAATATTAACTTTGTAGATCACATGAAATATACATTGGCCAATCAGTGTTCATCCAAAGGTGAAAACAGCTTCACAATGCTGTTCTTAATATTTGAATATCTATTAAAAAATAACTTAAATAATATAACACCGGCACCAAAGGGAGATTAATTTGGAATGGGACTTAGGATATGGCAAACAAGTCTGTTCAACATGTGCGCATACTGTTGTATGTTAAGGCAATGTGTAACCTTCAGTGCATTCTATTGCAGTTATACCTAGCCAAGGGTACACAATCTTGCAACGTTCTGATCATTTAATGTTATATAAACCTCATTTATGTCTCCCTCCGTTCCTTCAAAAGCCAAGTCAAGCTATCTGCTGTTATAAGACTGTAACACTAATGTGTAATATTTCCTCTGCTTTTTACCGCTTTTGTGGCAGCATGACTTTTTTTATTGGCAAATATTTCATTTCAGCCTTCATTAGTGTTTCAGTTCCACATAAATCTGATTTTATAATGTGCTGTGAAATGAGATGTACTTCATTTAAGTTATTGCAATAAGTGCATTAGATCTCAATTAAATGTCAGATTATCAAACGACTGAATTTAACATTAGGCTCTCCAGAGAACTGCGCCGTATGACTGCAGTTTAAATTGGCAGTAAGTACAGTGTCCATTACCTTAAGCTTACTGATATTGCTGAAATCACAGCACAGATATTAAATTGGGTACATCACGATACTTCGGGATGGCCTGGAGATTTTCACATTCTACACAAAAAACACAAACGCTATATTTCCATTTCTGAGCTGGCCTTTACATTGTGTCAAAGTTTCATTATGACTGGGTGAGCAGAAATGGTTCAAAATGAATTAGAATGAAGTGGTTTGAAATTTGTACATACACATGAAGCTGTTGTCATCATATCTTTGCCATATATTTGATCATACTCCTAGGCACCTTTTTCTCCAGGCCAGTAGAGGGTGCAGTAATAGGGATTATTTAATTTCCCTCCATTGATGTACAGTTTAGACAATGAGCAGCAGAACTGGTGAACAAATGTCTCTTCTATGCTGAGTTTGGATCAGACCTTAATATCATGCTTTTCATCCTTTTAGGTCTCCTGATATGTCTGATGAGGTTGTTCAAAGCACTTAAGCCTTGTTCTTTACTGTCCCATTGTTCATAAAGCCCTGCAATGTCCTGTTGTGTAAATTATGGACCTAATAAACAAAGCAATATCTAAATGGTGTGCTTTTCTTCAAACAGCCTTTTATAATACAGTTTACTAAGAGATACACATTTTTGGGGAGACTGTAGCTAGCCTGATGACTGGAATATGATGGATGTGAAAAGCCCCTTTAGAAACCTCTAAATTCTTATTTGTAAAGTTTGTGTGTCTATGGTTTAACCATTGCTTACTTTGAGTAATCAGCAGTTGAAACAAAGCAAAGCTGCAAAGTTTTTGCAAAAAAATAATCAGTTGAATCTCTGAAAATGAACAGCGTCAGAAAATTGTGCTTGAGTGCATGTTGGGTTATCATGTGTAAACTGGTTTTTTGTATCTAGCATTTTACTACTTGTAATACCATTTTAATAATAGTAATAAATATGTAGTAATTCATTCTTTGCCCCATGTGTGTTCATGGTAATTATTACCATGAAATAATGCCTAGTTTGCTACCAACTATTCATTTAACAGTAAGGAAACGTTATTCATGAAGTGTCTTTGATGTGCTTTATTTGCCAAAGAGAATAATGAAGACAGAAGAAAGTTTAACAGAGCACAATTGTAGTAAAACTACAAATGCGTCAGAATAAAGAATTTTTAAGACTTTGCTGTTAATTTTGTGAATCCAAGCAGTTCTGGACTGTTTTCCAGCGGTACCATCTGAGTTTAGCTAACAGAAAATGAAAAGTCTACTAACATGCATGCAAAACGAAAAACAACTAAAAGGTTGCAAAACCCACCACCCTCTAAGAAACGTAACAGTCTTTGAAAATAGTAATATGAGCCAAATGATCTCCTTTCCAACTTGCTGCAATTTAATATAGTAGCAACAATTTTGTTTTCCTTCGTTCAGTTCACAGCTTGGCCACATTTGCAAATTCTTTCTCCATGACCGTCATACAGCTTTGTCTGGTATACACCACCTTTTTTATCCATTTATTTAAATACCTTGGTGCCATTCTTGTTCCTACTGACTGCACTTAACAGTGGATGTTCTGTGCCTTGACCCTCCACTCCGGTAACAATGCATGAGATTTTAAACCATATGGTGACAAACACTAGAGCAAGTACTTGCAATCTTTATCAACGTCGGCTAAATATCAGTTGATATCCATATTTTGAGGAATGAGCTCGTCAATTTTTCCACATACATCCCTATTTCCTAATCTGTTAGGACAAAATATGTAATCTAGGTATAATCTTGTCATGCACGGTTTACTATTTTAACTCATAAAATGGTTGTCATGTGAAACAAAATGTATTTCTTGATTGTATTACCCAATTGTAAGTTTTTGCACTGCACATACATGCACAAAGGAAAAAAAAAAAGATGGTTTGCTCTAGGGTGGATGCAAGCCATGTGCAAATTGCAAGGACTTGTCTTTCTGTTCTGACAGAGGTGTAACTAAAAGACCAGTCGGCACTCAAGTTGGTAGAAAATCATTCTGAAAGGATGACTTTAAAATCAATCATAACTGAAATATATAATGATGGTACCACAGGAGTAATGTATGTCTATCATATTAAGGTTATTCCATATTAACTGACCTAGGGCATGTGTAGTAACATAATGGATTTCCATTTAAAACATTCCTTGTTAGTCAGACAAAAAATATCTGAATTAAAATATACACCCTGTTGCAGTAATAGACTAGGGTAGTAATAGACTAAAAAAAAGTTACATCAAAATATTATTCTTAGCATTGCATTTATACTCAGTTAATATTTCAGGTCAGTTGTCATTTTGTGAGCAGTTACATTTGAAAGTTAAGATGCCACTTATAAATTTAATGAGGCCATTTTAATAATTCATACATGTCTGTTAAAATGTTGGAATACAAAAAGTAAGCATGGTTGCATGAATTAAACTGAGTAAAACTAAAAAGTTTTTGCTTTTTTAAATGGAATTCTGTGACTCTATTGGACATACTCTAGATGAGCAGGTGTGGAATGACCAATTAATTGTTCTGCTGATATAGCTAGGTTTATTCTAGACACACTAGACTTTATCCTGTAGGGTTTTTAGACAGCTTAATAAAGAGTTGAGTACAATAAGAAAGAACAAAAAGGATGCAACCATATTGTATACTGCAAAGCAAAAATCGTAGTATTACCCAGTGTCTTGGTGAAAGACTTTGCTTATAGCCTTTGATGGCATGACTGATCACATAATGGTTACCACGCCTTGCGGGATGCCACCTAAAAGAGATATGTCCTGTGTCTGCTGAGAAAAGAGCAATTCTTTGCTCCAGTTCTAAAAAGACAGAGAGGGGGCATTAGCACTTGAAGACAAATCCTTTGATAAATGTATTAAGTTAAACATTTACTGTAGGATGTTTTTATACTTAGTGTTAGGAATAACACAACCTGAGTATTTAGTACGCTTACCATTACAAAACCAATCATGTCGACGGACACATCTCCATGGATGGAAAGTCCCGATACTTTCTCCAAAGGTAAGCGATGCTTATATGTGCAAAGTTCCTGTCCGTTCACATTTACCTAAAGAGTCATATAAAATCTTTGTTAATATGTTTGTCAAGTTACTAAAAATATTTTCCCTTCGTTAGTTTATCACAAAGTTATACACTACCCATAGCCTCATATAGTTTAAACTGATTCTTCAAGAAAAAAAAAACACACCTCATAGCCCTCTGCAGTGATGACAACAAACATACTGAAGGCTGCTCCTTTAGTGTATTGCTCGACTGAAGCTGATTCTTCACTCCCCCAGTTGCCATTCTGGAAGCTGTTCAGAGCCACCCTTTGACCAATGCGAGGGTTAAACTGAAAAGCAATGTCTTCCCCATCAGATGGCCCAGACTTGAAATTGATAGCAAACCTATGAAAACAAAAGTACACATATTTGGTTCAAAACATGTGAGCCAAAGCTTGATGTATTTCGAACAGCAGTGCCAGATCCTGATCTTGATCATTCTAATCCTGTGGTGTTTACATATAGTGGGTACAGAAAAGTATTCACATTTTGTTGCTTGGCAACCTAAAATAAATACACACAAAAAACTAATGACCTTCTCCATGGCACACTTAGCTAATTGGCTTCCACCTGTGATCAACTGTAATTGTTTTGATTACCATAAAAATAGCTATTCCTGGAGCATTCCAGTGCTTCGTAGTGTAACTGAAAGCAGTCAACCAATGATGGGTGGCAAGGCACAGATAAAAAATCTCAAAAACAAAGTTGTGGACCAGCACATGTCAGGAGATGGATACAGGAAATATTCGAAGGGTTTACCAATCCATAGGAGCTTAAATGTCTATAATTAAGAAGTGGAAAGTGTTTGGTAAGACTAGGACCCTCCCTGAATCAGCCTAGAAAGGAAGACCGAGGTGGAAAATGGTCAGAGAGGCTACCAAGAGGCCTATGGACATTTTGAGGCAGTTTTAGGAATTCAGTGGCCACTGTGTATGTCACAACAGTTTCACAAACTGGGCTTGAATGGGAGGGTTGCAAGAAAAAAGCCACATTAAGCTTTAATTGCGCTTTGCCAAAACGGACCTTGATGATTCTGAGGTCGAATGGAAAACGGTATAATAGGCAAATATAGAACAATTAACAGAATCTTGTATTCCAAGATGGCGCCGCGGATGGCAGCCTCGGTACTGTGCTCTCTCGCACTTTCCTTGTTTTTATTTATTTTCTGCGTGTTTGGTTACTCAGACCACATCACTTTTTCCAAAGACCAACTGCTAAACATCAGGCAGTCGTCACAAAATAGTTTTTTATCCATTTTTCATAAACCCGGAAAGTCTGGAGATTTTAGTCGGATGCGCAGCGGCTCTCTGTGGCGCGCGGCGTAGACGCAGAAGAGGGACTCGCGCTGGTGAAACTACGTCAGCGGGGATTCCGCACTGCGCTCCCCTCCATTCACTTGACGAACCTCCGCTCACTTCCAAACAAAGTGGACGAGCTGCTGCTGCTTAACCGAACTAACAAGGACTTTGCACGCTCTGCTGCCCTTTGCTTCACTGAAACTTGGCTCAGTGAACGAACCCCAGGCGCTGCCTTAAATCTGCCGGGTTTCCAACTTCTCCGTGCGGACCGCGTCACGGAGCTCTCGGGGAAAACAAAGAGCGGTGGAGTCTGCTTCTACATTAACGAAGGTTGGTGTACTGATGTCACAGTGTTACAAAAATTCTGCAGCCCTAACCTGGAAACTTTTTCCAT
>JBBIGA010118041.1:0-10085 GCA_037576975.1 Alestes dentex | reverse complement strand
ACACACACACACACACACACACACACACACACACACACACACACACACACACACACACACACACACACACAGGGGATTCAGGACCCAGTTTGACCCACTGTACTGAATTATTGAAGGCACTTGAGCTCACACTGTTGACTCAAACAGCCCAGAAAACTGAGAATACTCTTCTTCACTTCTCTTCTCTTCTCTTCTCTTCTCTTCTCTTCTCTTCTCTTCTCTTCTCTTCTCTTCTCTTCTCTTGTCTTATTTATAAACCATCAAACACTTGCCCATGTCAAGTTGTTAAATAATCTCTTACAGACTTGCTTCTGTGGTTTCTGACACTGTATGACAAACTCTTATGTATAAAAAATGAAAAATAAAAAAACAATAAAAACCAATATTAGTAGCCATCTTTATGTTCATATCTATATCTCTGGAGAACAGTGTGTCATACAGTGTCAGCAACCACATAAGCAAGTCATTTTGAGGTTCCTGAAATTTACTTAATGGATCCTGATGATTTATGCATGTAGTTAGGCTTGTTATCTACGTTAGTTTTGTATCTGTAAAACTGAAGAGGCAAACTTGGAAGTCTTGGCTGATCTGTAGTAAGGGGGCAAATTGAGGATTTTTTTCAACAAAATAAACAGTTTCAAGTAAAATAAAATGTAAAATCTGTTGGTGTGGTCAGTTGGAATAAGAGATGCACTTCCAATTTCCAATTTTCTTGGAAATTGGAAGTGTCAGCTTTTTTATATCGATAAAAAAGCTGACACTTCCAAGAAAATTGGAAGTGTCAGCTTTTTTATCGATATAAACCTGGAGTGGCTGCAGCTCAGCTGGGCGGCATCCAGCTCAGCGGCCATCTCGCTGTTGTTTGTGGAAATCCTGCTGCTTCATAATTTTCACATTTCTGAAGGTGTCTGAGTCTTAAGACTTTGAAAGATAATTTGTTTGGAAGGGTGTGTGTGTGTGTGTGTGTGTATGTGTGAGACACATACTAATGGGGGCTATGAAAGCTGCCATTCCCTGATATTATCAGCACTTCTTCAGGCTGTTGAAAATGAAGCCTTGACCTGCAGTGTCTCTCTGTCTCACTCTGTCTCTCTCCCTCTCTCTGTCTCTCTCTCTCTCTCTGTCTCTCTCTCTCTTTCTCTCTCTGTCTCTCTCTTTCTCTCTCTCTCTCCCACTCTTGCTCTCTCACTCTCTCTCTTTCTCACTTATTCTCTCGCTCTCTCCCGCTCCCTCTCTCTTTCTCTCTCCCTCTTTCTCCCAATCTCTCCATGTATCTCTCTCTTTCTCTCCCCCATGTCTCAATTCCTCTCTCCCTCTCTCTCTGTCTCTCTCTTTTCCTCCCTCTCCTTCCATTTTCCTCCTGCTCACTTTCCCCACTACCTTCCTTTTTTCCTTTTTTTCCCTCTTCTTCACACTCTCTCCCTGTTCTTCACCTCTCTGTTTCTGTCTAACCCTCTATTGTCTCTCTCTTTCTTTTTAACCTTTTCTCCCCTTTCTATTCTCCTTGTTTTCTGTTTCTTTCGGTTTCTCTCTCACTGCCCATTCCTTCTCTTTTTAATCTCTTTCTTTCCATTCCTTTCTCTTGCCCCATCTCTACTCCCTTCTTTCTTTTTCTTTGTAACTCTTAGACCTTTCTCAACCCATTGTTTTTTGTTTCAGGCCCCCTTTATTTTTCATCCCCTCTCTTTCTCTCTCTCTCTCTCTCTCTCTCTCTCTCTCTCTCTCTCTCTCTCTCTCTCTCTCTCTCTCTCTCTCTCTCTCTGGGTTTCTTCATCTCTTTGTTTTTTGTCCACATACACACACACACACACTTACACACACACTTGGAATTGTATGTGACTGCATGTGTACCTTGTCACAAGCTCTGCAGGCTTCCTACAGAGGAAATGATTGAGTTAGCTAAAACCTTCACACACAAAAAAACATATAAAAAAGATTCTGGAAGAAAAAGTACCACAGTGTTCAGTTTTTGTGAGGTTTTATCAGTTACAACAAATGTAATGTAGCAGAGGTGTTGCATTAGGAGCATGTTGAGGATGTTACCAAACTCTTGAACTCTCAGTCTCACCAGGATGCAAATTCATGGCCAGACTTCAAACAGCAATGTAGCTTAAGAGCCTCTTATTACTAAAACATGCTGTTTTTGCTCTTTGCAAACATTTCTCTGTGAATATTTCTTGTTGAATGGATCAACAGTTCAAAATGACCTGGAATAAAATCTTGTTACATTAATGTCCCTAAAAAGTTAAGAATGTTTTTCCTTCTACTGTAATGTACTCTTTTGGCCTGCCATGATCATGACCTTTTCGCTAGTTAATTTCCAGATAAATAATTGATAGTGGCCACGCTGGCTGATGTGCTAGCTATCAGTGAGCATTAAAGGTGTTAACAAACATCAAATAAACAAACATTACTCACTTCTGCCCTCTAAAGGTGTTATTAACATCAAATAAACAAACATTACACACTGCTTTTTTGCTAAAATTGGTCTTGCACTTTTTTAAACTACATCTTTGTGTGAGAAAGATGACTGTCTGCACATCCTGAAATGTACGTTGTGCACATCCTCCATAATTAATGCGAAGCGTGTGTTTGAACTGTTATTACCTCAGTCAGAACTCATTTGCTTTAAGACTCATGACGTGCCTCAGTAAATTAATCTCCTGCTTTCTTTTTTCCTACATTTGCCACAACCCAGCTGCAAAAGGCACCCATTAAACATTCTCTTTCCATGATAGTGGAAAATAATGATAATAGAATAATCGCAGGTGTCCATGTAATAATTGTGACGGGCCTAACAGAGGCGCTGGTTTTCATTATTCATGATGGCACACTCATAAAAGCTGAGTGTGACGTAGTTTACTATCATGTCGTCGGCCCAAAGTGTTTCATGCAGGATTTCCTAAAGAAAGTCCATTGGTCTGTAGTGGCTATAGAATGGAGGGATGGTGTCACCCTCCTTTTTTCATCCCCTCTCTCTCTCTCGCTCTCTCTCTCTCTCTCATTCTTTTTTTCTACAAAGCATGTTTGCTTATCTGTCTGTGTCGACTTTAATAACTAAACCCATTTGTCAGGGAGAGAGAAGGAGGTGCACTTTCTGCTTAACTTAGACATACTAGCAAACTCCATATAAATGTATATGTGTGTGTGTGTGTGTGTGTGTCTGTGTGTATGCTCTCGCCAGTGTGTTTATCCTAAATACTCTTCTGTGTATTGTCATCTTGCGCTCTCTCTCTCTCTCTCTCTCTCTCTCTCTCTCTCTCGCTCTCTCTTTCTCTCTCTCTCTCTCTTAATGGAAATGTCTCTGGATGCATTTCCCCTGAAAGATTAAATCGCTGGCGATGTTTCTGCCTTTTCTCCAGCACAGTGGAGCAGAGAGCGATAAGCCGTATAACATTTGAACAAATGATGGAATAACAAACTGCTTCATGACCTAAACATACTTTATGCTGTGCCAATAAATCAGAAGTGTTTGCCCAGCGCCCCCTTGTGACTAAATACTGTTAATATCACGAGGGAAATGGAAACATGACTAATTAACCTTTCTGTCTTTGCCTCTGTCTGGAAGAAAGGGTGCGTTACTGCTTCTTTTTTCTCTGATACTGATATTCAGACCTGGAGTAATGGCCACTAGATCGGTATTAGTTATAACACTGTTATCAGTAACAGTGTTATACTAAATTGTAGTTTAAGAAGGAGCTGGTTTGAATTGATTCAGTTCGTTAAAGTAGACCAATATGTGCAGACTACTCAAACGCTCTACAACCCCACAGGAAGAAAGCTAATAAGATCACATCACAGTGTGAGTTTGTACTATTTCAGGTTGGATTTATCACAGGACTGGATGGATTCATTCTTTTTTTTCCCTCCATTATCCAGTCAAGCAATTTCTGCTGATTTCAGTCCAACACTGATACCTGCTGTTGGTTCAGTGCCATCTATCTGTCTGTCTGTCTCGTCTCTATGTATCAGTCTTTTTATCTGTCCGTCTGTCCATCTATCCATCTATTTGTCTGTCTATCTATCAATTTATCAGTCTGTCTATCTATCTGTGTCTATCCATTTATCTATATGTGTCTATCTATCTGCATTGTCTTTCTGACTGTCTGTGTCTATCCATCTATCTGTATGTCAGTTCGACTGTCTGACTGTCAGTCTGTCTTTGTAGAAAAAGCATTTAACTTTAATATTTTACACATAAATCAATAACATCTGATTTACCTCCACTTTGCAATTATACTATTCTTATTGCTCCACAAGATAGTTTGCATTGCATGATTTCATAAAACTGTGTATGTATAGAAGAAGAAAATGGACAGTAAAAAGCTTCTGAATGTTCCTCTCCTCCAGGGTTTCCTGTTTTAGTTATATTTTATATGTTGCTCAGATGTGGTGCTAACTTTGGCTCTTCTCCTCAGGACTCTGGAGATTCTTTAGGCGTTAATGTGTCTGAACTGAGAAGCCTCAGTGACAGCGACCTGGCAGCAGAGCTCACAAACGCTCTACGGAGGTGAGAGAACACGCTTGAGCTCACACACACACCCCGCACATACACACACCCCGCACACACACACACACACACACACACCCACACACAACCCCCAACAAATATATAGCTCAGAATCTTGCTCAGTATTTTAAGGAGAGAATCTTGCTTCAAATGTAAGACAATTTACTCATAATCTCCTTAGATCTGTTCCTGCAAACTGTTTAGAAGTAAACATTGATGTTTGTGGTGAAAAGTGGCTGTGCATATGTGAGTGCATGTGTGTGATGCTTGCCTCTATATGTTACTAGTCAAAGCATACTTAGGTCAAAGGACGCTCAGATACATACATGTCTACAGTGAGAAGAGACAGTGTGGCTTCACAGAGTACAAAAAGACACATATTATACACATAAATTATGTATATAAACTCTAAACTAGAAGTAGAAATGTGTAATTTAGTACAAGGATGTGCAATTTAATACACAATAATTTTTTAACACCCAAAACTACTAGACACACTCAAGACTTAAAACTGACATGTAATTTGACTTCAGCGGTTTGTGTAAATACTTAAACTTTGTTTCAAAAAAAGAGTGAATAGATTAATTGATTTCCATGTACACCGACAAGCTACTTCATTAGGTACCTTGTGTCAAGTCAAGTCAGGTAGGTTTATTGTCATTTCAGCCATATACACAGTATACAGTGAAACGAAACATTGTTCCTCCAGGGCTGTGATCTGACATATAGCGGCTACGCTCTTATTTCTGTTTTTCAGGGAGAAGAAGCTGAAGGGTCGCGTGCAGGAGCTGGTGGCGGCACTGGAGCGACTGACCAAGAGCAGCGAGGTTCGACACCAGCAGAGCGCAGAGTTTGTCAATGACCTCAAACGAGCCAACAGGTAACACTCCATGCACTCCTGGGTAAGGTGAAAACTAGAAATGGGATAAAGCTGAATAAATCAACTGAATACTTGTACATGTAAGCTTCTATTATCGTAAAAGATGTGAGCTATTGTGATTAAACATGCATATGTACAAAGCAAACTTACTTCTGGATCATTTTGATAGATTTGTCTTGGTCAGTTGCCTTCCAGTTGCTACATTAATCTGTTCAGCTGCATTTTAGGCTGGTCTAAGAACAGTGTCTCATGCTTGTCTCTTCACTGATTGGCTGAAATTGATTTGCTGTTTAAAGCTCCAGCAGAGATTGTTATTCCTGTTTTTGTGGACTAGAGAGTCTCAGCTACTCTTCCAACAGAAACTACCTCTACTTACGCTTAACTCTGCCAACGTTAGTTGTAGATGGCCAAACTCTTTTAACAGTGATGACGTTTGTACACAAAGGCCTTCTCTTGTTAGTTATCTCCACATAGACTCTCTTTCTCTCTCCCTCCGAGTCGACCAGAGGAGGATGGGGTCCCCTTTTGAGTCTTGCTTCCTCCTTGGGTTTCTTCCTCCAGCTTGAGGGAGTTTTTCCTCACTGTTGTTGGCTCACTAGGGGCTCGGACCTGAACTCTGTAAAACTGCTTCGTGACAACATTGGTTGTAAAAAGTGCTATATAAATACAATTGAATTGAATTGAATTCAATTGAATGGGCTTCATGCTTTAGTACTGTACCGAAGCCTTCACTAGTGCAGTGACACAGTTAGGCTGCCCCCTAGTGGTGTGCTTGTATGGTGTGGTGTGCCAGCCACCCTTCTACTGGATTTATGGGTCCAATCAGCCTACGCAGCAGTGTTCATTTTATCTGTGTGTGCACGCTGTCAGCACATGTGTGTTTATAATGACGAACTGCCTTTAGGGGACATCTCTCTGTTTGTGGTGGGCAGGCTGAGGGTAATGAATGGATGTGTGAGTTATCAGATGGGCTGTGCTGTGATTAGTAAAGCGCCGTCTCGTGTGGCTGAGACAGTGAACTCTTTAAAGAACAGCCTCCCATGATTTTGATGGACTGGGTTTTCTATTAATGCTGCAAACAGCAGAAGCAAGATCCAGATGACTTTCAGATGCTGCTTTCTACTTCACCTCTGTATATTTTAGCCTGCTGATACCATTTAAGGAAGATGGTTCAGCTTAACAGTTCTTTCATTGCAAACGTCCAAACAAATCAATGTGTATAAAGATCCAGTAACTTTGTATCCAGGGGGTTGGGCTCCAGCACCACCCACAACCCTGGTTAAGGATAAGCAGTTCAGAGAAAGGGTGCATGGATGGATTATTTAAATTATTTAAATCTAACATAAGTTTTGGTGCCCTTTAAGTACCTGGTAAGATCCCCTTTGTCTCCAAAGGTTTGCTGTAATCAATCTTCTCCTGACTTTTTTCTTAGTTTTGTTTCTAGAAATTCCTCTAGATAAAAACAGTATTCATAGTTTGTTTTTCATGCACAGCATATTTAAGATTTTCAGTAATGTTCTAGGGATAGTGATGACCATTTCAAAACCGTCCCTTGAAGTAATTCTAATGGTTGAGTTTGATGTTTTGGATCATTGTCTTCTTGTTATATCCAACCTCTTTCCTTCTTCAGTTTCTTCTCTAGCACCTACACTATATGGACAAAAGTATTGGGACACAGCTGATTTTTAGGGTTTGGGCTAGACTCCTTACTTCCAGTGAAGGGCTTCATCGTAATGCTTCAGTATACCAAGACATTTTGGACCACACCATGCTTCCAACTTTGTGGACACAGTTTGCGAGCCAGGCCTTCTCGTCCAGCGTCAGTGCCTGACCTCATAAACGCTCTCCATTTTGGAAAGCCTTCCAAGAAGAGTGCAAGCTGTTATAGCTGAAAAGAAGGACCAACTCCAAATTAAAGTCTATGTATTTGAATGCAATGTCATTAAAGTCCCTGTTGGTGGAATGGTCAGGTGTCCCAATACTTTTGTCCATATAGTGTAGAGTCCTTTCATCCCCATGCGCAGTCAGTGTAGATCCGGCCCATGTGTTAAAACAGTTGGCAGGGTGTTCTTTTAGTGTGCTAGGGATATGAGGTGATCTAGTAGAGGTATTTAGAAAAATATCCAGACAAGTGTAAGAGGACCTAAGCAGTACCCTGTAACAGATGGATTGTGGTTCCATTAATCAGGCTGTCCTTGTGTGTGTTAACAGTAACCTGGTAGCAGCGTATGAGAAGGCTAAGAAGAAGCACCAGAATAAGCTGAAGAAGCTGGAGTCGCAGATGATGGCCATGGTGGAAAGACACGAGACGCAGGTGCGCATGCTCAAACAGCGCATCGCTCTTCTGGAGGAGGAAACGTCCCGGCCACACACCAACGAGACGTCCCTCTGATACCCACGCCAAAATACTCTGGTCCAAAATCACTCTGAGCTGTCATTAGGACTTCCACTTTGACCCATCCATACACGCTTGTGACCCACTGCTTACAAGTGTGTTCTTTCTTAGCTACTGTTGCTAGCTTGAACAAGCTTTTACAGAAAAGACCCATTCGCCCTAATAAGAAACCGCAAAAATCTTTGAGTCACTTAGTAACATTAAGCTTCTAGTTTAAAATGCTACACACCGGTGAACTATGTTGTGGCTGATTAAAATGATCACAAAATTGCAAATTCACATCAAAACACAACCAAAAACTGTATTCGATCCATCTGACCTATGTGATTTTTCACAAATACCAAAATATGAAAATCGAAAATTATTAGCATGCTCTAAATCAAGAGCTGTCAACCAGTTAAAATAAAAATAGTGAGAATTGCAATATATTGTAGAGTTCATTGCTATTAATGCATTTGTCTCATTAGACCCGAAGGAAAGACACTGTTTCTCTGTTTCCGTTTAAAAATAAGTGCATTGTGTTATGTCTGTGTTATGTCTTATGTTTGAGGGGACAAAATCCACTTCATCTATTTGTTACTTTTAATAATTTAACGTAACTTTATTTTCTACGTGAGCATTGCAAGAACTTTCAAATGAAAATCACATTATTTCCACAGTGAACAGTTTCCAGTTTTGATCAGTTTTTATCATGTTCACCAAGTGAGTGTATTTTAAATATCATATATACAGTCATTGAGTGTGTATATCTTATAATATACATAGAGTTTGTGGATTCTTGTTACAGTGGAGGCACTCAGGAAACTGGAGCTCTCCAGTTTGCTTTTACTTTTGTCAGTTAGCTGCTTGTTGATAAATGCATAGGTCTCCCGTCCAGCACAATTTGTAAGTATCATAACATTCAGCGTCTGAGCAAGTGTCAGACTAGGCAACAGTGTTAAAATTAGCGACGTAAAACAATTATTGCATTATTAGCACGCTAACTTTGGCAGTTCTGCAAAGCTTGTTTACCTAGCGACAGTTTCTACAAAAAAATGCATTTGTGGGCCGAGCATGGATAGGTTATTTCATTCAGACGTACACATTAATGTACAGATATTTCCAAATTGTCCATCGTCATCTAGAGAAGCACTGCCACAATTTGCTGACTATGATGAGCATCTTAGAGACAGCGGGTTCTACTCATAATCCTCCTGAACCTGTTCTGTATATCCAGTACTGAACCCATGAGGAACCTCAAATGGACCAGTAACATTGGAGTGTCAGTGTGGTCCCGCTTTGTATCTAGTGAAACCCTTCAGTCCTTCAGGGCACATACAAGACTGAGCCCATGCTGTAACCTGATTGGCTGGAACACTGACGGAAATCGGCCAGCGCTGGAGATGTTGCAAAGAGGATTTTTCTCCCTGGTATTGTTACGGAAAGCATTTCTAACATGCGTTTTTAGAGACCTAAAAGAAAACCTGTGTGGGCATTATTGAACGTAATGCCTTCCACTTTGTCCAGTATTTCAATGTACAGATAGTTTACTGTCTTGTTTTACAGTATTTGACAGCAAACCCTTTCAAATCTGTTAAACATTTGGAGGATTCTTTCAGGAAATTCATCTAATAACGTATTCTCTACATTGTTCAACTGTTGGCTTCTTATAATGTTTCTTTTACGACATAATACACACACACACATACACACTGCTGTTGTGGATATGGTGAAGATAGTAACCATATGAACTAACCAGTCACTGTGGAGAAGCTCCTTTTCTCTGCGTTCTGCACGGTGATCGAGCCTGTAGTGAAGCCTCTCTTGAGAAACGGAGAGTAATTTGTGTGCATGAACGAGTCAAAACCAGTTCATGAGTGTCATTTACACACAGTTTCTCTTCTGTCCGAGTAGAAAATACAGATCGTCCTACCATGACGTCACACAGGGCCATTCACTCCCACTGAGTGTGTTTACCTGCACACCAGTAATGTGATTGTGTTCAGATTTCAGATTTTGGCAATGATCTTAAGTATTTATGTGGTCGTATAGACAACCTACTCCCATTTACTAAGACCGAATTGTCTTGATATTGTCTTCCATGCTGGTCGGATGCTAGAGGGCGTCTCCACTCAAGTCTAAAACAAGTCGACTCATGAAGAGCTTTTGTGCAAAATTGTTATTTCTAAATGATTGTTTTAATGCAGAAAGACATGATTTTTCTCAACATAAAACAGTATCAAATATTACAGCACTACTGTAAACATTACACACACTTGTGAGTGAGCTACAGTATTAATGTAAAAAGAAACATATATAAA
>JBBIGA010118040.1:0-10086 GCA_037576975.1 Alestes dentex | reverse complement strand
TCCCAAAACCGCGTCCATGGAGTCGAACCGGCGGAGAGTTTTTCTGTCAGAGCCGCTTTTGTTATTGTGGTCTTTTACTATTTATAGTCCTGTTTGAGTGTTTAATGTTCTCTCTGCGTTCTTTATCCGTGTGATGAGAACCGAACCCACCTTCACGTTTCTCACAGCGTTAACGATAAATATGTTAGTGACATAGAAAACTAACGCTGAAATTTATCTTCAGCCCAGACAGACAGTCCTGCTTATACTTTGTCAACGTCCTAGTTGTTGGTTTGTCTCCATTGTTGTTTTTTTTTTGCACAGACATTTAAAAAACATTGGCCTCTTTCCTGGCCTTGCTGTTGTCATGACAACATTTTTTGACCAATCAGAAAGCAGTAAGTCCATCAAATGGACTTCCACTGAAGAGCTTCAAGCACGGCTCGTCTTGAACCTCCGTTGCTCAAAAGAAGAAGACATGCGTCAAGACTCTTTTCAGTCTCGGGCCCCCAGTGGTGGAACTCCCTCTTGCAATCAGATCTGGAGTCCCTCGCTGTCTTCAAGACCCTGCTCTTCAAGGAGCACCTTGGTGACTAACCAGTCCTCTCGTTTATCATTTCCTTTATATTTAAAAAAAAAACTGTTAACTGTTTTTCCTTATTTGTGTATGAATCTCTGATCTTTTTCTTTTGACAGGGTTTGTTAAGGTGTGTAACTTAGCTGGCAGTAACTTGGTTAAAAGCGGGTGTTGATTTTAGTGCAGCGTTACAGGTATGAAGAACAGACGTAGACAACTTATGATGTACGTCGCTCTGGATAAGAGCGTCTGTTAAATGCTGTAACGTAAAGCAGCTCGGGTACGGGTGACTTTATTTCTCAAGGGAAAACATTTGTTCGTGGTAGAGCCCGGTTCTGCGTGTCAGTGAAAAGGAGCCATTAGAGACTAGCCAGTTGGACCTGATCAGAGGTCAGTGTGTGTGCTGAATTAAGCCTGCAGTTTACATGGTGGTCTATAAACTTCCATCTCATGACAGCTACTTTAGCCTCACAGCTCCAGGGCAAAGCTCTAGAAGCATTTTATGAACCCGACTCACCGCCCAAATTATGGTTTGTGGGAATAAAAAGTGTTTTTATATGGCAAAGGGTCAAAACCACTTTGGCAGAACATCTCACCAGAGCGTCGATGAGGACCTCGGCTCCTTCCTCGCTCTCGTGCAGCGTGTCTATGTCTGTGAGCTCCTGCAGCAGGTCCACCACTGCAATAGCGACATGTGCTACAGGTTAAGGAGAAGGAGCTGGTCTGCAGGGAACACAGCCTGCACTTGAATGACAAATTGAATGCAGCATTTGCAGCTGAGCCTGAGAACAACGAGGAAAACACAGCCTGGACAGGGATGGAGAACAGAACAGAGCCTGACTGATGCGACTGAGGTCAACCATAATATCAGACCACAATATTTTATTTAAAGATTTTAAGTCTGTACTCAAACAGCTTCAGTTAAAACTATTTAAAACGGCCAAATGGTGCTTTATTGACTAAAGTGTGTGAAGTCATCCATGAACACACCACAACACACAATGAGAACAGTGTAAAATTCTCCCTACATTTAACCCATTTAATCCATTCACCAAGTGAAGCAGATGGCAGCCAGGAACACAGTGCCCGGGTAGCAGTGCGTGGGGACGGTACCTTGCTCAAGGGAACCTCAGTGGTGCCACTAGCAGTCCTGGGATTTGAACCCACAACCTTCTGATCACAGTGCCAACTCCCAAAACATCAGCTGCCCCTCAACCGTCACTTTTCTTAAAAATAAAAAGAAACTCTAAATATAGATAATGTAGCAGCAGGGCAACCCTGAATAATTTGCAGTTTGGGCTTCTGTTAATTACCTGAATTTAATTAATTACCCCAAACTGTTCATTAATTCCCTTCGTAAAAATGCTAACTGGTTCAGCCTGGCCTGCTCTGATACAATTAATGGAACAGTTCAGCAAAAAAAAAAAAAAAAAAATCTGATTTTACTTTTACTTTATTCAGTTTAGTACTAGAGCTATGAGGATACCATGCTAAAAAAACCCCCACCAGAAGTCAATAGTCACCCAAACTGTTCCCATAAAAGTATACCACCAAAACTTCTCTAAACTCGAATCACGCACAAACCCATGAGCTACAAACACAAGCAGAAATTCACTGCCATTTCAGACAAGTTTTCTCAGTTTAGTGAGATAACTTAAGCCTAAAGTCAAGTGTGTCCGATAGGAAAAGGTCTGAGTGACGCTTCTACTGCACAGTCTGGCATTTTGGGCTGATCTGGCCAAGTCAGAAATCCTGCCTTGCAAAATACCCCTCGGACTCATCGTGGATCAAATTCCTTCAAATTTATGATAGTCACTTTAAGAAAAACTGATTCAAGATTAGCACTTCTCCTCCTGAGGTGGTTTGTGAAAACAGACCCTGTTGTGTAAAAAAGTTCATTTTCAGAGCTCATGGTAAGTCATACTGAGTCCTAAACCACATCCACAAGTCTGCCCCACCGTAACAAGGAGCTGGATGTGGTCTGAGTGAGCTGAGGCATGTTTTGGGGATGTATTTACCTAAAAGATTTTGGTGATTATTGACTTCTGGTGTTTTTGGCAATATTAGCCTTGGAGTTCCAGTTCTAAACTAAAGCAGCAAAATTTGGACTCAAAACACATCTTGGCTGATTGACCACATCAGTTGTAAGAGTAGATTTGTGTAGAAAAGTCTAAGGTTTGCCCTAATTTTTGGGAGATTATTGGCTGAAATCCACTGAATATTGTAAAAGGTCAGAAACTACAGACGACGTTCATGGCCAATGCCATTGAAAAGCTGGGCCATCTATTGGTCAGGCTCCAAAACAAACTGTAACAAACACAAACTGAACAGATACAGAGCAATGGTCTACATAAAGCCAGAGAATAATCATCGCCTTCACTGAAGGTCTTTAGAAACAACCTTCAAAGGCAAGGTTGGTGGTCTAGTTCCCAGCACAATTCATAAAACTGCCTTTTAGAGTTTTGGTCACATCACCAGGGGGCAGGAAAAACCAACCTAAACAAATAAAGCCATGTTTAACCTCCCGTACCCAGGCAGAACCTCCACCCTCCAACACGGAGAGAGAACTCAAAAGGCCCTGAAAGACAACAGGTTTAACCTAGAACTAAGTCCTGAGTTTCAATTCATGAGAGGATATCAGTGTTGTCGTGACTCAGCAGCCCCAGCAGAGAGTGGACGGCGTTCAGCTCCACCAGCAGGTGGTACAGCTCCGGAATGGTGGCGATCACATGCATCTCCTGAATGATGTCGTTCAGGTCCAGCTCCGACTCCATAAACCTGCACACAGTAAACACACAAGTCAAGGAGGAACACGACACCCAGCAGGCGCATTATTCTGTACACAGCACAGTTCAGGCCTGGGTACGACTCTCCAAAGGCATATTTCCACAGGCATACACAAACCATGTCACACTTTAACCGTACTGCGACGGCACGCAACTTGCAGCTTCGATTTTCCAGCATATTTTTAGCTCAGTGTTTCTGATGCACAATTCTCTCCCCACAGTTTATGGTCATCGTTCCAAAGCCGCGTCCATGGAGTCGAACCGGCGCAAAGTTTTTCAAAGTTTTGTTATTGTGGTCTTCTATTATTAATAGTCTTGTTTGAGCTTTTAATGTTTTCTCTGCGTTCTTCATCCGTGTGATGAGAACCAAACCCAGAGAACTTGTTAGTGACATCCTGGATCACCTTCACGTTTCTCATTGCGTTAAAGATAAATTTGTTAGAGTTGCAGGAAACCAACACTGAAATTTATCTTCAGCCCAAATGGACAGTCGAGCTCGAACTTCGTCGACTTCCCAGGTGTTAGTTTGTGTTTCTATTGTTGTTTTCTCGTATGGACTTTCCATGCTGTGATGACATTTGTACCAGTCAGAAAGCAGTGATGCAGTCAGATCGGCTGCAGCCAGTTTCCAGCCCTGCCGCCGAGCGGCTCGGGTTCGGGTCGCTTTACGGTGCGGTTTCTTATGCCAGTGGAAAAGTGCCATAATACAGCTGGAGTCAACTGTGGAAAAAATAGTTATATTATCAGATGTACAGAAGTGGAATTTGTGCATGTGTCTTCTTAACTCACTTCTCCGGGTTGTCTGGGAATTTAATCCTGAGTTCTTGGTTTTTGTATGACCTTTTCTCAAAGGTCAGGATCATTTTTTTCACCATGGCCTCGTCCACCAGCTCTCCCTGTTAAAGAAAAAGAGAAACACGGACGCTTGCGCCTTTAGCATCTGGCATTTTCACACAAGCTTACAGAACCACCACTGCAGAATTGCAAGATACACAGCACTGCATTCAACTATTCGTCATTTTCAACAATGTGACATTAGAAAAACAGCCTGAAGTGCAGTCTAGATGTGAACTAGATATCTGGGCTGCAGTTTGTAAAAACAAATATAAATCTGAACAACATTATTTATTTTCTCATTATCATAAACCTCAGAAAATTACAGTAACGTTCAGTATGTCTAGGACAGCTCTAGTTTGTGCCAGAGGGGGCAGTAAAGCCTGAAGGCCTTTTAACACCACATTCAAGCATGTTCAGTTTTGACAGCACAAACATTTAAATGAATGTCTCACACATCACTGATTTCTCAGAGAAAACCATCTTCTCAAACCTAGAGTAGAACACTGTCAGCTAGCTATTTCACGTGATAACTTTATGTAAGGGAGTTTTTAGAGGAATATGCTACAGGAAAACACTTTGGCTCCATTCATCACCTCTGTGAACAGTTTCTCCAGAACAGAGCATTTCAGACCAAAACCACTCCGAATTACTTCGCTTAATTTTATAGTCTTAACAATGCAATTTTAAAAAATGTTTTAAAAAGTCATTGAGACACCAGCAAAAGCTTGGACACACCTTCTCATTCAGTGTTTTTTCTTTGTTTTTATTATTTTCTACACTGTAGATTACTATTGAAAACAAACAAAATGATGAAGGAACACATGGAATTATGCAGTCAACAGAAAAAAAGACTTAAACAAACCAGAATATGTTTTGTAAGAAGGTAATGATGACTGTTGTTTCTTTTACATAGTTAAGTGGTTCTTGCCATAACGTGGAGTAGAACCGTAGTGGATCAGGATCACTAACTGTGTACCAACCCGACCATCACAACTGATGCAAACACATTAAGAAGGCAAGAAACTCCACTAATGAACTCTTGACGAAGAACACCTGTTAATTAAATACCATTCCAGGTCGATTCCTCATAAATCTGACTGAAAAAATGCTAAGAGTGTGCAAAGCTGTCATCACAGCAGTAGGTGATGTTTTCAATATTAATCTACAATGTAGCCAGTAATTAAAACAGAGGAACTCATTGAATGAGAAGGTGTGTCCAAACTTTTGACTGGTAGTGCATAACAGCTGGTGTCTGAGTAACAGCGTTCAGTACCTCTGGGTCAACCTCATCCTGGTCCATGAGCTTCTCCAGGATCCTCTCTCTGTTTTCGGTGTCTTCGCTCTCAGGTTCCCCCACCACTGCGTGTCTAAGGGGTTCTCTGCTGGACGTCTTCTGCTTAACCCGAGATTCATCACCGCCATCCTCCTCCCTGAGCCGCTTCGCTCCTCGGTCAGGCTGTTAATGAAGAGACGAGAAGGAGGAAGCAGTAAAAAATAATACAAGGTCAGATTAGTATGAGTATAAGATTCAGATAAAAATAGTAAAACTATTGTACATATTTGCCAAACCTCACAATACAGGCCTTCGCAATATTAACATTGCAGAGGCCTACAATTAGCAAAGAATGCATGTATTCAGGTGATCCAAGACAAGGAACAGCACAATTTCCAGCACCGTGTAAGTTTTGAGCCCCTCATAGTATTTGATGCCTGTCAAACTCATCTTTGTCATACTGAGTAGAATAAATGAAAGAAACGGGAACAGTGCCTAAAGATACAAGGAGCCTAGATAAAGGAGTTCCAACCCCTCAGTATTCAGCACCACCAGTATACTGATCACCGCCTGATCATCTGGAATCATCTACTCCTGGTTCTTCACTGGTTCAGGACTTAAGTTCTGCTTGAATGATTCATATGTAGGTCACTGTGTGTCTTAACAAACAAAAAAAAGTCTCTGAACGTCCTTCAGGAAGCCTGGAGAACTGTTTCTCAAGACCACATTAAAATACAAGAAAGCCTGGATCTTTGCAAGCAAAATATAAAGAAATTAGGGGGCTCAAGACTTTTGCACAGTACTGTAGGTTCTATATCTTTGGCAGTAATGTTTACATCTAGTTTCTGAAAGTTAAAGGTGTAAAAGGGCAGAGCTAAACTGCTGAACTCGTTTAAATGTGTTGGTTTTGTGACATCAGAAAACTGATTTGAAAAATGTACGATTTGAAACAATATTTGCAGACTTTAAGCCCGTCTCTCTCCATCTGTCTCTCTTACTTCCTCACTTTCTCTCTCCCTAACTCTTTCTCTCTGTCTGTCTCTCTTTCTCCCTATTTCTCACTCCAGCTGTCTCTCTCTCTTTCCCTCTTTTTCTGTCTTTTTCTTTCAATCTCTCTCTCTTCCTGTCTCTTTTTTTTTTCAATCTCTATCTCTCTCCTTTTCTGTCTTTCTTTCTTTCAATCTCTTTCAATCTCTTTCAATCTCTCTCTCTCTCTCTCCCCCTTTAAGCCTTATTAATTCCATAAAAGTGATGACATGCACCCTTATATTTTGTCCATATCATGCAGCTCTGAAGAGTAACAGAGTTCACTTTAAAATTATCAGGTGTGTCCGGGTATTTATGGGCAGTTGTGGATATTTTATCATTACTGAATCGGACATAATAAATGTATGTAAAAAATAATGATATTAATCCTTGAAAAAGAAGTTAGAAGTTGTGTTAGCCTGTTAGCCTCTGGACCTGGCTGTCTGTGGTTGCCAGGGTGATGCTAATGCTAACACAACAATTTTAGCAAAAACAGCACAGAAACGAGTTAAACCCCTCTTTTACCTGATAGTTTAACAGCTCGCCCACGTCCATAGTCGACAAAGAGCACCTTTAATCCTCAGAAAATGAAATGTAAGCCTTAAAATTGCCTGAACAATGAACACTTGCAAACCAAAACTTATAGTTCTGTGCTATCGACCCCTACAGGCTCGGAGAAAGACACACGCGCTCTGACAGGGGTTCGTTCCAAACCGCGTACTAGTGGACTAGATAGTGTGCGAAGAATAATACACAGCCATTAGAAGTCCACTCAGTAGTGTAGTGAATGAAGTGTAGAAGTGTGTGCTTTGGTACATACCCTCAGGTGTCCCTAAAGTGTAGTGAGAGTAATGGTACTCAAAGGGCCCATAGTCCTGTATATTTCTTCTGATTTATTTTTCACTTAAGATGTCAGAGTAACTTGACTCATCATTCTTATTTCGCCGGACGGTTTCTCAACCTATCTCTCCCTCTCTCTCTCTCTCTCTCTCTCTCTCTCTCTCTGTTTTTTTCTGTGAGGTCTAATGAAGGAGGGAGATTTTCTCTCTCTCTCTCTGAAGCAGCTCGAATATTCATTCAATCTCTAACAGAACAGATGTGCTACAGTCCACTCTGAAAGTCCTTCAAGGATGAGCCCCCCCCCCACACACACACACACACACACATTAAACACACACATAATCAGTGTGCACACACTGTGAGTAAAACAGGAATAAAATACACACCAGCAGTTGATGATGTGCTGTTGCAACTATATTCCCTCACACTTTACCATAACCCCCTTGTAGATCCACCTTGCAGGTTCATCATTAGAAACTGAGGCCAGTGTGTTGATGCAGTTATTTCTCCTCTGGTTCTTCATCAGTGGGCAGTTTCTGACCAACAAGACCCTCTTGGTTGGACATATTTGAATGCTGGACCACCCTTAACCTAGCAGTGACCCCGTACTGTGCCAAAATCTCAGTCACCTCAGAAAACAATCTTTACATACTGTTTAGATGAGCAGTGAGTTGAAGAAACACGTGAAACTTGTAGTTCTACCTGAATAAACCGGTATATTTTGAGTTTTAAAGGCTGATGACCAGCAAATACCACCGAGGGAAGCAGGGGAGCTAAGATGCTAGCTAGGTTAGCTAGACTTAGCTTGGTTGAGTTTGAACTTGAAAGCATCATTTACCTCGAAATATTTCTTTAAGAAGCCTTCAGTCTTTATCACTAGCAAGAACAACTGGCATTCAACAGTAAATGATTTTCTATTTTTGGTTTGAAAGTTGGAGAAATTACGCTATGTCTAGGAAACAAAAGAACCACAGTCAGTCAGTGTTGATCTCCATTACAAAACAGAAACTGGAAAACTGAAAAATACTGGTTAATTTGATAGGCCTGTCTGGACTGCTTGTGACTATATTGTGAATTTCAGCAGTGGGAAGCGCTGTGCCTCACACCTCCAGGGTTGGGGGTTTGAATCTGGGTCCTGGTCTGGTGTGTGTGTGTGTGTGTGTGTGTGTGTGTGTGTGTGTGTGTGGAGTCTGCATGTTCTCCTGGTGGTGGTATGGGTTTCCTCCGGGGTCTCCGGGTTTCTCCCACAGTCCAAAGACATGCGTCAGGTGAACTGGGGATTCTAAATTGGCTGTGTGTGTCTGTGAGTGAATGGTGTGTGTGTGTGTGTGTGTGTGTGTGCCCTATGATGGGCTGGCGCCCTACCCAGGGTGAGTCCCTGCCTCGCGCCTGTAGACCCCGCCATAATCTCCGGGTGCTCGCAACCCTAGTAAGGATTAAGCAGTTATAGAAAATGAATGAATGAATACTGTGAATTTCATAGAGTTTAATAGATTTAACCACCATTCTCTGCCGTCCCACCAGAGAAAACATGCGGCTCTGCAGAGTTTAGGCCGCAGCTTGAAGTCATAAAGTGAAAAAGACAGTGAGTGATTTTTAAAAATTGGGAACTTTTAAATGTTTTTAGTCCATTGTATTCATATTTTATTCATGTGGATGCTGATATCCAAAAAGTAAATGACGTTTTCACCACCCAGACGTACTGCAAGAAGAAAATAATCAAGTAATGATACAGCACAGCTGTTTTATACACGCCTTTCGAAAATGTGCTTCAAATGTATTCCACAATGTATTCAGAATACATTACTTTTTATGTACTGTAATGGGATACATTACTGAATACGGCAGTGTATTCAGTATTCAGTATTCAGCCATCGTTATTTTTTATTTTGCTGGACCCTGTCCGGCACTTAAAGAACATCTGGTCAACAGTGGCAGGACGAACGATGTGGAGAAACAGTTTACGGGTAGGTGTTTCCAAAAAAGTGGCCGTGTATAACGATGCCGGTCTCTAATAGCCCCTGAATGTCCCTCTCGCCGGCCTAATAGAGGTCATTTCTGTGTGGAGCGGTGCGAAGCTAATTGTCCAGAACTGAATGCGTCCTCCATTGTTGGTTTCCTCAGTAGCATGTGGAGGGATGTTAACAGAGAGTGAAACGACTCTGCTGGAGCTGGAGGACACAGCAGCTCGACTGCAGCCGTAACGAGGGGCGGGACACACACTGCGGCCGGTCATCGACATTCTCGTAAACTCTTTTTACGCTCTAGAACAATTGGACTCTCTTTTAAAGGCCTCGTGTCCTACTTTTTTTTTATTATTTTCCCCCGTGTGGTTTTATGAGTGAGCCAAAAATAGTCATAATTACAGACTCCTACTGATGACATTCCTCCTAAATAAAAATCAGGTCTACTATAATGCATGGTCACGACTGATGCTGTGATCACGCCAGTGACAAAGGATATATACAGAGACACAAATATATATGGCTTGATTATAATATAGAATCAAGAAGATATATGGATGAATATCTGTTGGTGTTCCAGACTTCTTGTGTTTTTGAACAATAAAAGACGTGTTCGGTGGTGAACTGATGCGGGACGCACTCTGTTCCGTATTTTTGCAAAACCATGACGAAAAAATTACAGATTACTCAACTAATGAAGATGTATTTTTAATGTGATCTCGAGGAGCAGCTCTCCAGGCTTCCTGAAGGACTTTCAGAGTCTCATTTCCAGTCCAGTCCCTGAACCTGACCAGTTTCAGAGGA